>CM034045.1:276774-348208 GCA_019804595.1 Bruguiera parviflora
TGCTCGCAAAGAAAAGGTCAGTCTTTGCACCAAAAATAAAAAATAAATTAAAAAAAAAGGCCAGCCTGCAAAATGATGCCGACAAGAAAGATCTATGGGCCGAAGCCCATAGAGATTTTGTTGGTCAAGATTTTCAAATCTCAAGGTTCACTAAGCGTTCTAATGAATAAAAATCGTTCAAAAGAAAAAACAAAAGAACATAAATCATGTTGGAATAAAACAATTCAGTTTATAAATGTTGCGGGGACGAACGCATGAGCATCGGTCGTGATCGTATGTCGATGCTTGAAAATAGCTTAGCAAAACACATTGCGATAATAAAATAAAGGGAATTAGAGAAATTCAGCCGTGTTAAATGAAAGCATTGGGTGGCCAATTTTAATAAATTTTTATGGACAATTTAAATAATTTTGATTGTTATTTTATATGCTCATTGAAGTGTTCATCGTGAACCATCCGATTATCATTCAATAACCTTATTTTCACAAGCAACGACAGTTCTGGAGCCAAAAAAAAAAAAAAAACAAACGACGACTGTTCAATTCAGCGTTGCAGTGGACCTCTCCTCCTCCTATTTACTGACGGTCTTCGGGTTCCATTTCATTGTTACAGTGGGCCCGAAACAAATTGTTGGGCCTCGCACAAAACGGGCAGTAAAATCTTCTGAAAGAAAAAAGAAAAAAAAAAAAACCTTCTAAATTATATTTAGATGCCAGGCAGGCTGCCAAGCGCGTGAGTGTACGCTCTGATGGGCCGAGTAGCAAGCAATCCTCTCACCGCCTCGGGCAAACGCTGGCTCAAAAGCGCGGGAAAATTTTCGTCCCATTCCCGCCTCAAAAGCTCTAATTGTCTACCCAACCCCCAACATCTCCTTCATTCCGTCACCTGTCAAATCGTAGTCTTAGATCTTACATCCTTTAAACCCTAATTTCCGCAATCCCTTTGAAGCCACAGATCGAAACATACTCAGAATTTGCTGGTTCACTAGAAATGGAGATGCAAGGTTTGTCGGCGATCTGTGCCGGTCTTGGCTTGGCCGAGGAGGACGAAAACGGCAATCGGATCGGCTACACCAAAGGCGATCAATGTCTAGGTACATATCGTTCTACCAATCTCTACACAAATCCATTTTGGCCGAGGAGAAAATAGAAAACAAGAGAAGAGAAAAAAGAAAACAAGAAAACTGGAAAATAAAGAAAGAACTGTCGAAAAGTATTTGATGGCTAACCTTGACTTATAAATTTTCAGAGAATATAAAAGATCTTCTGAGATTCTTGAGGCGCGACAATCCGCAAACAAGAGAAGTATTTAAGCAAGTCTGTAAATGGAGCACCGTGTCCAAGGATCTGATACCGATCATTCAATTTTGCCAAGATGACCGTAACGTAGTCTTAAATGCAGGTGAAATATATAATTTTGTTTTCGTTTTCCCATGTTTATCGTTGCCGTTTACTAGTGGCGAATGACACGAGTAAAATTATGTTCGTTTGTTTTACTCAGTGAAAGTTTTGGTGTTCCTAACTATGCCGATTGAGGCTTCTTCGAGTGACATCCCTCAACAGATAGATTATCTCTGGGGTTTAAAGTCGGCAATTACATACAGTGACACAGTTGCAGTGGTTGTTTTGCTTCTTGAAGGTCCACTTGAAAATTTGGCAAGGTAAAAGGAATATCTAATTTTTGGTTTATAACGTCCTAATTTTTTACGTTATTGTTGTTTCTGGTTTCCATTTTCTGGTTTTCTGTGAATTTGTTTTTGAATTCTTGCAATCATAACGCCAAGCTATGTGGCGTCCAGCGAAAGATTTACAGAGGATGATTGGAAATTGGTCCAACTGGTGCTGACTTTATTCCGCAATGTTCTCGCTATTCAAGACTTGTCCACGCTGCAGAAGATTGGGGGATCTGCTTGTCAATTTCTGATGCTAAGAGATAGATTCTTGGAACTCTTGTTCCAGGAGAATGTTATGGACCTGATTATAGTAATGACTCAACAAATTAGTGGTCCCTCTGGCTATCTACGTCAGGATAACCTGCTCTTGCTAGAAATTTTCCATTACAGTTTTGCAGGTCAAGACCCAGCGTTGATCGCCAAAGCACGTGGAAACTTCAAGGTGAGTGTGCTTGGATTTTTCCCTTTCCTCCAATCACTGATTTATGAAAACTATCAATTCCTAGCATAACTGGGAGAAAATAGTCAAATAATCAAGCAAAATGCGAAGTGATCTTCATTTTTACGTAATCCATCCAATTAACTACTGGGAAATTTCATTATCTTCATCTTCTGGACTTTAAACTGTTGATGTAGTCCTCAATCACATAACTAGGATATGTAATTCATATATTTCTGTATTATGTGACCCTGATCACTGATGTTAGTAATTTCTCAGATGTTTGACTATTTAACATTGTGTCTTGTGTCTGTGGTGAATTATGCCTGATAAGGTTAATTTGGTAGGCAGGTGGAGACACCAAGGCTTCTCTTAACTGTCTCAAGTCCATTATGGAAGAGGAAGATGAGAAAAGAAAGTTTTCCAGACAACATACAATGGGCCGTCATTCTCAACTCGGGGGAACTTTTACTCGGATTACCATGGTATGAAGATGCACTAGTTGATGCTTGCAAGGGTTTTCATATGGAAGTTTTATTAGTGGCTTTTTTCTGGTGCAGGATGGTTCTAAAGCAGTATATAAAGGAAAGCCTAGTTCTGCTTCTCGTAATATCCTGCTTCAGAAAGTGCAGAAAGCTCCAGTTAAAAAGATTTTATGGGACCATGGGAGCTTGCCTGCAATGAAGGATAATATTTTGGTATTGCTTCATGACTTTGTGAACCAGTTCATGTTAGGTGGTTACAATGGTATGTCCTGTGATAAAAATTATCTTTGCTTGTTTGTCTTTCTGGTTTTGAATTCACTACTCAAAATGAGCCAAATGTACATCAGCTTTGATGCAGTCAATTCGTGAGGATATTGAAAAAGAACACCATGCAATTCAGAACAGCGATGTCGTCATTTTTTTTCAGGTTGCGCAGTTTGTTACTTCTTTTCAGTATCACAAGTTTTTGACTTACAAGGTGAGATATAGAGATAACCATCATATAGTTTTCTTGTTGACTGAATTCTGTATTCACTGATAAAAGTGATGGCACCATATTTTTTTTATGTCTTGAGTTTTATTTATTTATTTAAATTTTCTATCAGGGATAACTCTCTTTTTTTCCCCTTATCAATTAGTATAGAAGGTTTGTTTTCTAATGATTTTCTGGTATATGCTCCTACCAATAGATCTAGCAATATCAATCGAAAGAGGTGATTATGTTGTTTGTCAGGAACCCGCAAGCAATAACAGTTGCACTGGAGAGTGTAGTTGAGCTTGTGTATGGCCAAGCTAACTTTTGTCATGTGTGGATGGATTTTGGATTCTGGTTCTGTTGTGTGGTTATGGATCCATTTACTGTATAAAATTCAGTTAGCATTAAAATCTTGGTTATGATTCCCAAGTTAAATAAATGTATGGAATGCAGTCCCTCATGCACATCGATTATCTCCGGTCAGTCTTATGTAAGACATAATTATATGGTTAGGAAACCTCACACTATTAGGAAAAACGTTAGATCACTGTACTTGCAGTTGGTCTTCTCAGGAGATTTGTGCATGTATGATTGACTCTTAATTGTTTTGCTTATCCAATTACTTTAACAAAAAAGGTTGACTTGGAGATCATGAGTCTTGGAAAATCTGATGCAGGGGAAAAAGCAGAAATCATGTAAAGATGCTACTAGAAGTGAGAGAAAGGGTTTCTATGGTATAGTTTCTCCATTACCAAATGTTTTAGCATGGTGTCATCTCTGACAATATGTGCAGTTATAGCCCAAAAAGTCTTGTTTGGTGAAAGTCAAGTATTCATGTCCTCAGTTTTGGCCCATAAGTTACTAGCTTTGAATATGTCATTTGAGTACAGTGGACCATCACTATTTAATCTTTCTGTATTTGGTTCAATCCAGCTGCTAGCTGACATTTATTGTCTAACAGCCAAACTCAGAAAAAGACACTGCTTGTGCCTTCACTGACGAATATGCTGATAGCACATATTTCAAAGGTGATATGTGTGGGCCAATTGCTGCATCAATGAATGAATCAATGTTTCTACTGCTCATTTCAAGATGGCATTTTGCCTTCGATGGCTTGAAGGAGACAAATAACTACAAATTCCTGTCTGCAGCAGGTTCTCTTATGAAAATTATGGTAAATTATGCTTCTCGGCTTCACACTTTCTACTGGCCATTAGATATTCTTGAAGCTTGTTTATATGCAACTTATCATAGAGTGGTGCTTCTCCCTTTAAAATCTGTCTCTTTCCTACTTAAATAACAAATTGTACAATATGGCAGTCTGGTTCTTTTGGGGTCAAAATTAGAATTTATTAAGAGACCAAGGTTTATCTGCTGCACACAGTAGAAAAAGAAACCAGAAGCTTGACTTCAACTCTGTTGGCCCTAAAAAGGAAAAAAGAGTTTGTCCACGTTGAAAAAGCTCAAAATCATAATGGTGGTTAATTCAGCTCCTCCTTTTGTCAATTTTCTTTTCCCTACCGTCTCCTTTCTTTGTTGCAGATTCGCATGTTAGATTTGGTGCTTAAAATATTTCCAGAGGACTCCAAGGAGCCTCAAGCTGCTCGCATCCTGCTTTATAAGCTGTTCTATGATCAAACAGATGAAGGGATGAGCCAGTTCCTATTGAGTCAGATAAAATCATTTGACTCACACAAACAGCCCAAAAGGTTTTTACCATTTATGTAGTCTAAGGCAACATGAAAATGGATATTTTGGCCATTTCACCATCCTTCAAGATGTTTGTAGTTGCCCTTTATTCATAGTTGTTCTTGTCAGTGATCTTGCAGATGTGGTTGAAATGATTCATGTAATTGTGAGGCTGATGGAGAATCTCCAATCACGGGGTGCATTGAGGGTGAGCAATTCAACTGTAAAATGTAGTTCTAGTGGGATTTCTTATTACTTTTCATTGACTGTTAATTATGCATTAAGAAAACTGGCAATGACACCCTTTATTTCAAAGGGCATTCATTGCCAAGTGGACTTAAGCTAGGCCAATCCACCACCAACCAGAGAATTTTAAAACTTTGTATGCCATTTGTTGGTTGGGGTGGGGAGCATGGACAGCATGGCAAGGATAAACTTTCTTCCACAAGACTATTACATTAATGCTGATATCATACAAATGATGTGGGGTTTTTACCACTTGCCTAAACCTGTCTATGCTTCCTCTAGCTAGAAAGTTGTAGTTTTGGCTGAAATTCATTTCATTTTCTTTGAGTATTTATTTCTCTGAGAAATCTATTATGTTGGTTAAGTCAAACTTCGTTAACATGGATATGTAATGGTTACCTTGTCTAAATGGTGTACATGCGTCATACCTTTCTTGAAATGAATCAGCAATAACTTCAGTCCTTTGCACCAGAAAAGCCTTTTTGGCCATGACAAACAAAACTGGAGTTGTTGTTTCATGACAGGTTTCTAAGAAATCGAGGAAGGCAAGAAAGAACACACCAGATGGCAAGAAGGAAACAGGAGAGCTTGCTGGAAATGAAGCCACTGATCATGATCATACTGTTCATTCTCATAGTGAACATTTGGGTGTGCTAGAAAAGAAATGCGAAGAAGATGTATCTTCTGGTCATAAAGAAACTACAAATGTTGCTGTTGAGGCTGAGGAACCCAAGATAACCATGACAGGTAAGATGAATTTTGATAGCAATCTCCCTCCAATGGATGAAAGGAAGACTGACTATATCAATAATAATCTTTGTTGCACCTCAGATGATTCTTCTGATGATGAGCAGCCTACTGCAGCTACTGAAGTTGATTTTAGGGTCTCTACTTTTGTGTCAACTTTTGCAAACCACAGCATCATTCGGAATTTGTGCTGGTTGCTTCGCTTTTACAAGAGCAATTCTTTTGGGACAAACAACTACATCATTGGCATGTTGCGTAGGATCACAGATGACCTTGATCTATCTCCAATGCTATATCAGGTTAAAACTCAGATCTGTTCATCCTCTAGAATATTGGATTATCTTCTGTGGTTCTTACTTATACTGTCTTGGGTGACATTGTGCAGTTATCACTCCTCAAAATATTTTATGAAATCCTGGATGAGCAAAAGTCTTGTCCAGTCAAAGAATATGCAAATATTGTTGATTTCCTCACCAGATTGATCAGAAGAATGCTAAGAAAAATGAAGAGTCAACCCCTTTTATTTGTGGAACTTCTCTTTTGGAAGTCACGTAGGGAATGCCATTATATTAATGCTGAATACTTATTGCAAGAACTTGGCAACATGAGGAAAGAAAGTCAAACTTGGGGAAATGTTCTGGCAAATGGAGATTTTGGGTCGTCACAGTCAAAGCGCTGGGTTCCTAGAAGCATAGCAGATGCATTGGGTGAGGACGAAGCAGATGTTGTCATCTCTCATGAGCTTGGACTTATGGAGTAAGATTTTTCTTTCTAAAGGAGGCGTCACCTGTTTATTGGCCTGATTTAACAAATCTGATTTATATTTAATACTTGTGGTGAACATAGATCCAACTCCAGTGCATTACCAAATGGACAGCTTAGATTTCTTGGGCTCTCTGTGAGCAGTCTGGCTTTGTTGGGAATAGGACTCCTACCTGATTTCATATATTTCAATACATCAGACATTTAAATGTATATCTTCACAATCGTGAGTAACTGGTCTATTATTATTTCCTTTCCAGAGTTGAAGAAAACCTTGAAGTGCAGAAGGATGTCACAAGTATTTCAAGCAGAAGTGTTGAAGGAAAAGAAAATTCCGATCAGTAAGATACTGATATGGATGCATTTAACAGATTCTTTTTTAGAATTCCTGATTTACTCATATGATGTATTTGGCTCGTGCAGTGGAGGACAGACTATGGGGGTTGAGATTGAAGGATTTTTGAGAAGAAAGAGAAGACTTGTTCTCACCGAGGAGTTGGAGATAAAAATAAAAGATCTCTATGACAAGTACACCTCTGCAGCTGTTTTATGGTTGCTTACAAGAATAATGATACATGCAGGAAATTTATGACAGATTTTTTCCTTTTTTCAATGAGACGTCATTTTCTCTAGTCAAGGACTGGTCATGTGATTGCCTTGGCTTGTTTGCAAAGGATGAATCACACTTGTTCAATTAAGCTTTTTATTCTTTCCTTCTTTGATGTAGTTTCTGTGATTGTGTCTTTACATCTGTTAATGACTGTTTTTTCTTCAGATTCAAGGATTCTGAGAATTGTAGCCAACTTATTGCGGAATATCTAGATCCTGATGGTCGAATTTCACCGGCACAAATTTTAAACAAGCTCAAGCACCTAGGATTGAAAGTTGCCTCCAAGAAAAGGAAACACCATTCTTATGGGCCATATTCTAGTGGACCTCACCAACCCGGGGAGAAGGGAAGGATAACGGCTTATGAAAGTGAACTGGACAATGCAGTTGATTTAGAAGAAAGCTTGTGGAAGCAGTCTTTGTAAGTACCTATGAGCATTCTCTCTTTATGGGCTTTGACATGTCTTGGAGGCTTCAACACTTTGGAGTAAGATCGGGGATTTGTGCTTGAATTAGGAGTTCGAAGATATGATTTATTTTAAAAGTATATGCCAAGCGCTAGGCTGACAACTTTCCTTTGAACAGGACCACCAGGAAACGAACACATGCCTTTAGCAAAGACCAGGAGGAAAAGATTAAAGCTTTATATGAGAAGTGAGTGTTGTTATCTTGTTACGTTGCCTTAATCTTAGATTTAGTAGCTTTTAGGAATTCATTTAATGTTACTACATTCATACCCTATATCATCCTTCACCTGATGCATACTAACTTAGCATCAGAATATGAGGTGACTGCTGCTGTATCATTCTCATGTCCTACTCTCTTAACTAGACAACATGAAAATCCCCATATTCTAAGCCTTTGGGTATGTAGATGAACTTGGGTTCTTTTTCTCTGAAATAGGTTCAGGGACAATAAAAAATGCAGCAGTATGATTGCGAATGCATTAGCACCAGATAATTCTTTCACAGCTGCCCAAGTTTCACGAAGGCTGAAGCAGCTCGGCTTGCGTGTTCCCCGAAGGAAGAAGTCTGAAGCAGATGTACATTTGAGTGATGAGGAAGCGAATGGCCTTTCTGTTGATGGACACGATTCTGATAATGAAACACTGTTATCATTGAGGAATAGGTACTTACTTTCATGTTTTTGACCGTGGAAAGGTTATTGAGTTTCAGTTTGGTGATTTATGCAACTATTCGCCTTGCCTTAGCTCTAGATTGTTGTATGCATTCATGGAACTTGTGGTTACAGTTAGTTAGGGACCCGCTCTAAATCAATTTGTTATGAAACATTGTTTCTGACATTGTAGGACTAAAATGAAAGATGATGGTGAATTATTTAATGAATTGCCAAAGCAGAACGTTGAAGAGGAGTTATCTGGTGGTTCGGATGATGAATTGCTGAGCTTCATTCTCAGGTAACCCTTTCTTCGAGTAGACAAATACAGGAGCATGCCTGGCTCTTGTAGGTCCAATTTCGTTACCCTGGGGTTCTCAACTATTCTACCTGACTAAACCATTTCTTTGCTAATGGACTTATATTCTGATGGGTCACCATAAACTTATTCTATTTTTAGTTTTCACCTGCATGGTTGAGTCTTCCATTGCATGGTTTGTCTAATCATTGAGATTATTGAATGTTTTGGAGTGTCATGGGACTCAAATTTATTCACGAATCGTTTGTTTCCCGCTTTTAGGGATAAAAAGAAAGATGATGCGACGCTGTCCAGTAACGGACGGAATAAGGAAACAGACGTGTTGGAGGATTCAGATAATAGACACTCAAGGGCTATTCTCAGGTATCTTATCTCCATCTCTCCGTCTTTGCATTTTACTCTAGGTATTTTACTGTGCCTTTATTTTTTTGTTTGATTAGTGGCATTAGTGCTCTTGAAACACGAAGCAAAATTGTCTTTGGGAGTCTCCTTTGGGCAAGATTCTACAATGAGTATTGTTTTAATCATTTGTTTCTGTAAAAAAAGAAAAGGAAAAAAAAACAAATCACAATTGGTATAGAATTACCATTGCCTCAATGATCCTTCTAAAACACTGCCTTGTTTCTGTGTCTTAAAATCATCAGTGGTATACCCTTAACGAAAAAGTTGTCGGTGGATGGCACTTTGTCCTCAGTTATTTGCTTAATTATATTACTTTAGGCGAGAAGCTCACAAAAATATCAATCTAGTGATAAAATCCCAGTGGACGTTACTGAAAGCTCCATCAATCTGTTTCATTCGTAAAAGCTTTACTTTTTACCATGTGTGGTGAGCGGCGAGGAAGTAGATTTCTTAGATCACCTTGCACCGAGGTGAAATTGGTAAACTTGCTCTCTTTCTCTCTCTTTTATCTTTGTTTCTTAAATTTTTTCCTCGCATGCAGAGATGGAGGCAACCAGCCCACCGGGATGGACGTTGAAGGAATTTACGAGCACGTTGCTTTAAGCGACGCGAGCAAGGAAAAAGAGAATTCAGCGGACGATTCATTGGCAGATTCAGATGATCATGCGCCGTCTGATACCTCACCGAAGCGTGCCATTTTTAAAAGGAATCTGAGGATGGTTATTGATCCGGACGATGATGATGATTGAGAGGACAAAAGCTTAGTAGTTGAGACTGCCACCCGCGAGCGATTTTCCCCCCCATGAAGAGGCAGAGGGCGCGATGGATAGAACCGAGTCAACCATTGCAAAATGCCACGCGCCCCACAGGATTTTTTATTTTTTTCACTGCACGTGTGGTGAAGTATGAAAAACGGGCTAAAAAATATCTCCTCTATATTTTCACGAAAATATGGAGGTCCTGTGAGACGTGGCGGCCCGTGTCCCTTACCCTTCAATTTGTCACTTACGAGGCACACGGAAGCCCAGAAAAGGGTACAAGAAGACACATTAAATAGATTTATGAGCCTTGCAGCACCTCATTTACCATCTTATTTGAAGCATAGGTTTTTAACTTTTTTCTCCTTTTTCCCCCTCATTTACATATATCAAATAATTAGTTGACACGTTAAGAACCAGGCTTTGACATGAGTTCCTTTTTCTCATTTTCATTTTTGGGCGTTGAGGGAACGGGGCTAAACGTCTCCAACTCCAAATTCGTTTTAGGTTGTATAACGACAAATCCTAACAAACAACTTTCTCCTACTCATTCCCCCAATCACAAAATATTTGCTCACAAAAGTATCAGAAAGAAAAACATGTCTGATTCGAAGAATTATTGATACAATAAAAATGAGAAAACCTTTGCTCCAGGAGAAAAACATAAAATTCCCCCACACAACCTCCTCCAGGAATCAATCTTGATGTCCAAGCCGCAACCACTAGCGAAGTTCCAGAGCCCCCAACCGATCAATAGAAATTTGTTTGGAGTAATGCAAATGGGAGAGTTTATAGAGTAGCTGTTACTCGAACGGAGTGATCATTTGACCCCGTCAAGAAAATGGGTAATGTTGGGTGCCAATCCACAGTCGTTATAGCTGCACTGTGCGGAAGAGTTCTCGTGCCATTCACATACCCTCGAACCTGGGTCAAATGAACATAGCGAAAGACAAATTTGTTCAAAAAAAAACCTGCACCCATTATTTAGTATACAAGCATGCAAGTAGACAAGGATATTCTGATCAGATGATTTGCATGGCAACAGATCAGGAATGATGGAAGTCAGGACAAAACGTAATTGGAGTCAACCTAAAATCAAAGCAACAAAGTAAAGGATGTGAAAGTAAGCACGTCCATGAGGGAGATTCACCTGATATATGGGTGCTCTTACCGAACCAGATGTTAGTAAAAGTCTCCTACCGTTAGCATCCAAAGCCATTTCATGCCTACAATTTTGTGAGGTCTCGGGGCCAGAGAACCTATAGAATCATATTAAAGATGCAATCATAGCTTTGTTAAACTAGAACAAATATATGCCTTGGCAACTGAACACAGTCCACCTCTAAGCACATTATCCATGTTTAGGTTAAGGCAAAGGGCCAATGACAGACCCAAGGCTCATTGGACTCTCCAACTTTGCCATTAAGTCAGTCTCCCCTCCGCCACCCCCCAACACACACAGAGACCGAAACACACAAGTTTGCCATGTTGGAGCTGCTTTCCCATTCCCTTTGATGTATCTAAAAGGGAAGGCACTGAAGAAATTAAAACACTTTTTATGTGAATGCAATCTATCTCTAGCCATGTAAAAGTACCTGTAGCAACTCGTAGACCAAAGAACATGTCCTTGGTTTTGCAAGCTCCATTCAAATATCTAAAGTGCAAAAAGCATCTTTAAGGTTATCTATGTTTGACATAAGATAGCAAAAAAGTAACAGTTAAATATTTCAAATCTTTCTAGTCCAAAGAAAATAATGGGATACACGGGCACACAGGCCAAACATTGTCTTAAAAATAATGAGTTACCTTTCCGTCTGAACCCAAGCTGAAAATGCTAGTCTCATCAGGCCCAAAAAGAATTGAGCTTATAGCAGAATCATGTGCTGGCCACCCAGTAATTTGTAGACCAGCAGACATGTCTTCAACTAGTTAAGGCACACAGTGCATGTGTATCCATGAACATGGACCTACGGTTAATAGGGATGAAAATAATAGGGCCAAAGATTAAAAGGATACCAAACATGTGGATCATTCCATCTGTAGCAGAAGCTGCTAAAATCTTCCCATTGTGATTGAAGCATACAGAAGTAATTGCAGGTGGATCTTCACCAAGAGGGAGAGCTGCCTTTGTCAATGTAAATCATTAATGAATAAATGGGTGATGTCCACCTTCAAGCAAACAAAAAGGTCTGGGACAAACAAGCACATACCATGGCTCTCCATGTCTTCATGTTCCATACTGTTAATGATGCATAACCCAAAGTGTCAATGTAGCTAGGACCATGCCTACAAGGATCATGGGACCCTATTGAGGAAAAACTTCAAAATAATCAACATAACTTACTGGCCTTCTCTAATGTATTTAAGATGGAAATTGAACAATCAAGGTCACCCAGTAATGAGGATTTTTAACCATTGAAACCACATAGTTTAAATAAAAAACTTACCTAAAAGGTCTAGCAGTGTACAGACAATAAATAATAGGAAGTACAAAATTTGTTTTTCAGGGGCTTCCATTCAAAAATAGATTCAAGAAGAAATACCTTCTGGATGCTGCAGCGGAAACAAAAATTGGTTCTACGGGGCTGCATTTAAGATCCAAGACACTGCCACCAAGAAGGAAAAAAATTTTAAAAGCAAGCACACACAAAGAATAAAAAGTGTGGGTATAGTTTATTGCCTAGGAAATGCTTCACTTGTGTTGAGATCACAGACAACTCTCTTTGCATCAACGTTCCATGCTTTGATGCCTCCATCAGCAGTTCCTATGAGAAGCTTTTGTAAAAAGGAACAAAGGACTTAACAGCAAGAATTTCTTTCTCAAATTGTTGTAAAGTTGACTCTCCAAAGTACTGCATATACATTCATGTACAAATGGCTTGATACATACCAAGCGGTCAGATTTACATTCCCAATCAAGTGATATAATCTCTGCTCCACAATATATGGTTGCATTTCTAGAGGTTGAAGCTGATGATTCATACGTCCATATCCTTCATTAAAAATTAAGCAAAGAGTAGAACTGAATGTCAGCAAGCAATCATGCAGCTGCATGGAAAACACAATGAACTGCGCTATGCCTAAGTCCTCATATCACTGCTATCAAAGTAAGTACCTGACGGTGCCATCAACAGAAGCACTTGCTATGTTGTTTCCAGATGCAGAAAAGCGGCAGCGACTGATAGGACTTGTGTGGCCTAAAAATGTCTCCTAAAAACAAGGTTTTCTGACTGTTGTAAGACCACAAGGGACAGTAAAATAAACATAAACATTATGTGGCACAATGAAGAAGAAGACATTGTACAATCAAGTCATGATGGCATAAAGTCAATTTATGCCTTCATCAGCAATTTCACCTGGAAGTCCACTTTCACCTCAGGGAATTCTTCTTCACTCTGGATTTCTCCACCACCATCTGTTGCATCACATTCAAAGATGTGTAACTAGCAAGAAGCACAGAGATAAAATCTCATCTGCTGCTATTTAAGTTTCAAGCAAATATTTAAACCAGATTAAATAGAATGTCTCAGTGTTGCTAAATCATGATTTGTTTCACCTAGCATAGTATCACTAAATCATGAATCAAAAGCCTGGACTCATTTCTTTCTGTTGATATGCCTCAAAATCCTCATCCAGTGATGCTCAACATTTGAACATGAGAAACAATGAATTTTAAACTCTGACCAAGAACATACATACTGGCATATTTACTTTACTAGGGCCACACAAATACCACAGTATGTGCAATTCTGGGAAAAGAAGTTATTAGGAATAGCTACCTACCCTTGCATGTGTCATTGTGCATCACTGGGTGGGCGTAACCTATTTTACCATCTTCCATCTTTGCTACAGAACATGACTCATTCCCAGTATCAGGGATGGAAATTGGCAATGCATTTATGGTTGGTCCAGAAACGGCGCTCTCCTGTTTTAACACTGTTTCACCCAAATTTGGCGTAGCAGGAGCACAACTTTCCTTATAACTTGTGGATGATGAAAGATTTCCATCATGCACACCACTTAATGAGGCCGAACTGCAAGCTTGCCCTGTGCCCGAGTCCCACATTGTTGCAGCACTGCTGCCACTAAAGAGTGTAAAATGGCGTCTCATGACAAGTACTAAGCAAGCAAATGATTATGGCCTTAAAAGGATACAATTATTCCTACCTCTTTAAGCGCTGCAACTGACCCTCTTTCTCCTCTAACAAAGCCTGAAGTTGTGACAGTTTAAGATTAAGTTGCTTGATGTCTTTTCGGAGATGATTGACTATGTTCTTCTCTGAACTGATCTTCAACAGGGCGGGAATGCGTGGTCAAGTCAAGGCCATAGCCAAATTCTTGGATGCATTTCAGTGCCATGAATTCCTCATAATATTAGCCAGAATAAAATATCAAAAACAGGCTCCACTAACTACCTATCTCCTAATATATATATATATCCATTTTCGAATCGAAACTTAATTCAGAAAAAGGATATGAGTGCCGTTGAAGACCTCACTGAAAAAGTTCCTGACCCAAAGGCGCAACGCTTCGTTCCATTCCTTGGAGAAATAAACGCGGAACTGAGGATCCAAGCTAGGGTTCTTCAAGTACGGAATAGCTGGACCAGCAAAAGCAATGCCAAACAATTGATTAAAAAAATCGGAGAAAAAAAAAAGGAAAAATGCAAGAGCAAACGACATTCAGTCTTATATTTAACCGTGCAAACTCACAGAACCAGGGAGTCCAGTCGTCGGGGTCCCGCTGCAGCAAATCATTTCCAGTCAAACCGAAAAACTCCACAACCTTATCTTTCCGTCCGGATTGCGTCGCGTAAACAAGGTAATAGCGCAGAAGGGAGAGCTCCAATTGGGAGAGCGTAGCCAGGAGCACGGCGTCGGTGAGCGTGGACAAGCACTGCTTGAAAAAGGTGAGGAGGCCGAGCAATCTGTCGGCCTGGAATTTGGGGATATAGACGCCGAAGATCAACTCAAATATCCTATCCACGTGAAATCCTTTGCCCACGTCCGTCGACAGCTCAGTCTCGAAAGCTTGCAGAGCGGTCGTGAATCCCCTGAACACCAGAAACTCCCTCACCAGCTCCTCCGCGAACCGCATGTTCTCCATAATCAATCTCTCTCTCTCTCTCTCCTTTTTTTTTTCTTGCTATAATCGAATCTATGAATAACGCTAAGGCCGACTTCAAAATCTTAACGCCATTTTAATTGATTCAGCCAATTGTAATTCTATTCTGATTGGAAGGTAAGTGACCGACATTTGCAATGGAAAGGGCTTTCCTGCTTCTCGACGTGCGAAGGTAAGCGACCGACTTGTCCCACTACTAAATAAATCTAAATATAAAGTTTTTTTTTTCCTCTCTCCCTTTTGAAAGCCCCCCTTATATGGTTAAATTATATATTAGATAATTTTTTTTATTTTTATAAATTTTATTTCTTTTGAAATACAAAATTCATAAAATTAAAAATAATTATTTATATTATATAATTTATGTTATAATAAATTTTATTTTATTTTAAACAAGTTTTTTTTTTATATTTATAGTGTAACTAATTAAAAAAAAAAGAGAAAAATAAAAATACGAGTTTAACTTTGACGCTACGGTTGCCTCGGTAAGAGTGAGTAAAAATAATCATTGGATATTTTTTGGATGACTCACCGGATGGACAATTGCCAGTTGGAAAGTTAAAAGTAAATAATTTATTTTTATTTTTAAGTAAAGAATTGATTTGAAACTATATAAGTGTTTTTTGATGGTGATTTTCTTTTGCTTTTTTTTTTTTTTTTTTGTATAACATATACAGTTTATCGGGGGGACATTGTTGAATAACTGCAAGCGGCACGAGAGGATGATGGATGAGCAGTGGTTGCTGTGCCCGTGAAGGAGCTGAATTGATTGAATTCCCTCTTCATGGCCCTGTTCACATTGTCCAAGCCTTCCTCAATTAACTCCAAAACAGTTCGGGGCATTGGCGGCGTGTTCATCGTCACAGTATATCCTTCTAACATCTTCACTACTTCTCCCATCGAAGGTCGCATGAACGCCTCGTCTTGGATACACCAGAACCCCACTTTCAATGCTCTCACCAGCTCCTCTTCTTCCACTGCCCCTCCTAGACGCCTATCCGCTGCTTTCATCGGCGTCCCATTTCTCATCTCCTGCACATTTCATCATTAGTAGTTTCAACAATGAGATATATGGTTACTCAAATTGCTTTTTTGAATGCTCGGGTATACTTTAAAAGCCCGCCCAGGATAGAAGAAGTCCTCTGCGTCGAAAGACATGTCAAGGTTCCTCCTTCCGCCAATTATCTCCAAAAGTAGCATTCCATAGCTATAAACGTCGGCCTTCACAGTTATGGACCTGTTGCTGACCCACTCTGGAGCCAAATAGCCTCTCGTTCCTCTGACCATACTAACAACGTGAGAGTGCTCTCTGCCCATCAACTTTGCTAACCCAAAGTCCGACACCTTGGGATAGAAATTATCATCCAACAAAATGTTCTCTGGTTTGATGTCACAGTGTATTATCCTGTCTCTGCACTGCTCGTGAAAGTATGCAATCCCCTGTGCAGTAGCAACCGCTATATTGAAGCGAGTTTTCCAGTCCAGTAGCCTGTGTTGGCAATGATTTGTAGGAAAGATCCATTTGTCCAAGGAGCCATTTTTCATGAACTCGTATACAAGAAGACTGCCGAGGAACATATGTTCAACACAGAGAAGATAAAAAGAAAAAGAAAAAAAAAAGATCATCATTTGTCTCTGAATCCGCGAAAATATCCACGGTTAAATGATTGTATAGGAATGTTGCTTACCGGTGTGATCCCTCTGAGCAGTATCCACATAGACGGACCAAGTTCATGTGGTGCATGGAGCCAATGGTATTCACTTCAGTAATGAATTCCTTCTCTCCATGTGGTAAAACCCTCTCCAATTTCTTGACAGCAACCAAAGTTCCATCTGCAAGGCTTCCTTTATATACACTCCCAAACCCTCCTGCAAGAACAATTTAACTGGCGCGTAAAAAAACGGAAGCTTAACTAAGACTAAATTCCCCTGCTTCATTTCCTCCGTTTCTACGGCAATCACACCACCGTAATTAATACCTTTACGGTTTTACCTGTTCCAAGAAGCTGGGAAAAATTGGAGGTACGAATTTGCAGGTCACGGTAACTAAAATGTACTGGAGCGCCCAAAAGAATTAAAGCACCCTCCATTGCTCTTTTTAGGGACCTCCTTCTATGAACGCTGTAATATAGTAATAAGCAGAGAAGCCCGGTGAAAGCCGCCATGCTGAGAGTTATAGGAATCAGCAAAACCTTCTTGTGGGAATCATCAGACCCTTTACTAGTCCCCCTTTTGTTGGAACCGGAAGCCACAGAATCATTTGACCTAACCTTCACAAACAAAGTGGAGCCAGGGTCCTCGTATCCGCCAAATTCCAAGCTTTTGAGTACCCAGCAGTAAGGCTTCTCATCATCAAGCCCATAAACGGAAGCCACACACTCACAATCTGATAGACAAGCGTCCCCGCACTTTGACACGGTGGTAGTGGGGGCATCACTGTAATTGGCTATCACAGAGAAATCAGAGAAATGGTAATTGGTTTGCTGCACAGTCGCAATCCTGAACTCAGATTTATGATTTTCACACCAGGAACCATACTTTCCAATCAACGATGAATTCTCTAGGCACTCATTATCTTTGCCTACTTCAGAACTGGAAGTACCAGGCAAACGTGTACAAGAAACATTAGTCTTGCTTCTGTCCAAATTGCATATCCCATTGCCGCAAACTCCAGCAATATCGCAAGGATTGGACAATGCAGCCCACTCCGGTACCCACTGCTGGGAACCATTTACATCGTTATCCCATCTATACAAGCGTAAATTCCCAGTATTCTCAAGTATTAATCTTCTAGTAACAGACAACCGAGCCGACTGATTTTTAGGCGAAGACAAACCATTATAGTCACCATCATTTTTATGCACATAAACAGCTCCACTTGATGAGTCACCATATACAATTCCGAAGCTTCCTGCTCCATCTAAAACCGCAACAACATCTCCAGTAACATTGGAAATATCGGGTCCCATCCAGTAAGAATGGTTAGCATAAGATCCAGGTGAAGCATCATATGACTCGGGCAAATTGTAAGTTAGTACAAGGCTTAGTGAAGTGGGCTGCTGTAGCATTTTGAGCGAGTAATAGCCGCCGTGTAGAGGCGATTTTGTCGATGTTAGTTCAAGAGAGACCGTTAAAGGCTGATTTGGCAGGAGGGTGTCGGATGGGTGTGCAAAACTTTGCCATACGCGGTGGTTTGTGCGGGTGAAGAGGACTAGGTTGCCGGACTCTTCCATGACCGCCGATTCGACGCCGGCTCCAGGAGTGTTTGACATCCAAACGGAGGCGTTGTGATCGACGAGAACGAGGTTGCCGGTGGCGTCCAGTTCCAGGATTGCATGCTTGGTGACCGGCGAAGTTCTATATAATTTTAGACGTTGAATGCGGACAAAAACAGGTGTTCAGGAACCACCATATACTTGCAAGAGCTTTTTGTTAAAAAGACTAAAAGGCAAGGAAAAATGGTTTTGATGGAAAGATAATAATTTGTCACAGACCAATCTTTAAATATTCTTTAAACCCAAATGACGTGGAATTTTTTATTTGCAACCCCATCACAATTGTAATCGATTTACTAGAGTGTTTCAGTTGCGGTTTAGGGCAGTGAGTCGGTATACAGCGACATAACCATGTTACGGTGATGCATATCCTGTAAATGTAACTATTGCCTTGTCTAAGTTAAGGAGAAAATGAAAATCACCAAAATTGCTAAATTTGGCAAAGGGGCGATGCAGATACCTGTTAGCTGACCAAACTACCGTCCGATCTCCGGGAAGATTTGAGAACCAGATCGCCAATTGAAACCGGTCACGAATGTCCGCTGGAGTGAACCCGAATGCAAAGGTACCATTGTCCGAAACCCATGCTCGGCCTTCGCTGGCCAACAATCTCGAACCCAAACCAATCTGGCTAGCCGTGCAGCCTACAAGGCCGGCTAAAATCAACGAGAGGCTGGCCAAAGAGTACAACGGAGCCATTATTTGCCGCGTGGCCGGGTGAGTGAGTGAAATAATGCCGAGTGAAACCCGGGCGTTGCCCTCAGCTCTGCTCCCATGTGCTTTGGTATTTATGGGAAATGACAGAAGAAATCGCGAGGGCTTTTGAGAGCCTTATTATGTATTTTAATGAAGAAAAATTGAAGATCTTTACACGTGTACAGAGGTGGGTGAGCTAAACTTTGAAAAGAAAAAACTGGCATCGAATGGTCGGCGACGGCTAGAGGGATGGAAGGCGAGACTGTGGCGCGCCCTTGTTTGGGTTGCAATTTTTAAATGAACCGCGGCTTGCTCGTTCACACGTAATGCAAGCCGCATTTGCATGGCATACACCGTATTCCTGGAAGGAAAAACAATTTTGCGCTCACATCCGCACTACCGCCATTGGATTGACAGGCGGGTGAGCCTGTAGTAGGTCCACACATTCGCACATATTTGCTGGAGGCTCTGAATAACACAGGAGATCGTGCATATCGGTGCCTACTCACACAATTAATGAGAGGATAAAGGAACAGGTCGATTCTCAAGGAATTGTCCGTCCACATCGGCTGGCTGCGCTGTAACTTCAGCCAATTCGTCGACCACGAGAAAGAACGTCTTAAAGACAAGAAGACAATAGGTGATAGACCATTACCTGCAACTCGTTTCCAAATCTATTTGCCAGTGAGATGTGTGTTCATGTCGACTCGACTAACGAGGGAAGTACCTGTCGTTTAAATATGAGCACTTTGTTAATTAATGATTGAAAGGTAATCATAACTTTGGTTTAATAACACCGAAGAAAATCTTAAATTCGAATTTCATTTATACAATTTTAACCCGAAAAAAAAAGAGAGAGAGAGAGAGAGAGAGAAAGAAAAAGAATCCCAATTATTTCTGTATTTAAGTTCTTAAAGAGATTTCAATATACTGACATGGTAGAATTGGAAATCTAGGCGTATATGGGTCGATGGTTTTCTACCAAGCTTGAAGACGGGCCAAGTGGGTCGGGCAAAATGTTTTTCCGGTTTTTTTTTTTTTATTCCTTCGATAAAAACTATTCAAGAAGAAGAAAATATAAAATGAGCAGCTAGGAGGACTACGATGTAGCTTGTTATCAAAATATAGTATCCTCATAATCATAGACGTAATATTCTTAAACGCTATCTTTGTTTAATTGTGGAAATTGGATGATGAGTCACATTCCATCCACAATTATATTGCTATGGCAAGGTCAAAGCAACAATGTACGCAACTCTTATCGCACGCATGCACACTGCCTAACGAAACTGTCTCATGAATTAGCTAATTGAAATCTAAATGCCCGAGGGAAGTGAGCATCGGTTGAGCTCAAACCCAAAGTCGACATTTTATGAGTTTCCACCCAGCAATTTTTTTGGACCATGAATGAGTACGTCTAATGACATTTAGCCAATTTTTTTTTGGTTATCCCCAATGTTAAGGGTATATTCGAGCCAAAATATACGTTAATTGAGGCACAATCCTTCGTCTTAAGGACGCACGCTCAGATCACGTCAACCTATCACGCCCATTCATAATTAGTATAAAGAACACACCCCTCAACCCAATTTTAACATTTATCCTTCATTTTAGAGAGAGGAATTTTGGAATCTAATGCCATGCCCCCACCAAGAATCTAGGTCCGTGCAAATTGAGGTGCTCTACCACTACATTAAAGTTCGTCACTTTAATTAATTGAGGCTTTGAAGAGAATGTTTCAAATACTTGGTATTGAAAATCATGTCCCATTTACATAAGGCGTCTCTCTATATAATAATGAGTTAAGCGGGGAGGTTCTCCGTGTGGTTATGGAAGGAAAAATCGAATAAGAAGGAAAAATACTTGGTATTGAAAATCGTCAATTTTAGCTTGCTCAATATGGTTAGGTGCACCCATCACTGCATTAAGAAAACATGGGGATTCAATCCTTTCGCTGAAAACCAAATTGACGAGGAACAAGAGATCGTTCTCGTTGTCCTGCATGGGCTTAACACACAGCAAGACACAGGATTGATGATTGCTCATGTTGATCCTGCAACCAAAAAAGAGAAGAAAAAAAAAAAAGAAGAAGACATTTGAGCCACTTGATTTAAGATAACTAAGCTCCGAACAAGAATTGCTTCAAGTTCATCATTTAAAAGCAATACCGGATAGGATGCCACTGAATTGAGTAATTCAACGATAACAAACACAACTAAATTGGCAGTTGTACGTTTCCTAAAACCCAACAAGAGTAAAATCCATGCAACTAGACTGTCTGCGAAGACATTGGAAACATTCATAGGTAAACAACTGGAACATATCGGTAACCAAGAAAACGGGAAAAAGAAATGAACTTTATTAATTGCTGAAGCTTGAAGAAAAGCAAAATGACTGCACAAGTTCATTGTGGTTTTGGTTTCTTTTCTTTAATTTGCCACCTTTAAAAGGTAAATTTGCATACCCTCAACCGCTATCTCCGGCCAAGAAGACCAAAAGCTAACAAATTCAATAACTATCACAACCCGAGTACCCCTACCCCTACAGGGACAAGGAAATGCAAGCAACTCATAATCCAATTAGGCAAAGCTTATCTTTATTGGCTTGAACCCAAGCAGCTCCTTTCAATCCCATCCAATACCCAGTTGCATCCGGACAAGAGAAGTTGCCAATTTTCCACTATATAGAAGTGCCCAAGCAAAGTATGTCCTCTGCAACTAGTGGATGCCCAAACAACAAATCAAAAGAAGAAATACCCAATAGGTATAAATTCCGAAAATAATGGGACAATTTAGTTACCTATTTCAGTTGGAACCCTAAATTATTCTCATCAACCAACCAAGTAAAGCTAAACAAAAAATAAAACGCACCGACGGAAGAGGACGCCGTGATCGATCCACAACCGGAGGTCTTGAAACGAGCATCAACGGTCTCATCAGTCTTCTCGTCGACCCTGATTTGGAGCTTCATGACGTCACGGCGGGTGGGGGCGCCGACGATGCCGGCGCTGACGTTGGGATTGTTCTTGTTGAAGGTAGGAGGGAGGGTGCGAGAGAGGAGGGGGGAGTGGCAAAGATGGGCTTAGGTAGTCCTGCATCACTTTGCCTTATATATGAGGGTAATGGAGTCTTTTCATGAGTTCCGTCCAGGTTGACTAACGATCGTTGCTCTCAGTACTTTTTTATAATTTTTGAAAATACTAACTACCTCGTTAAATTTAGAGTACAAAGTATAATTTTCCCAAAAAAAAAAAAAAAAAAGGTCCGACGTTACCTTCTTTCTCCAACGGCGTGATGAGTCCCACTATGCTGGAAACTATTCTGTAATCCTCTTTTGGTGATTTAACAGGCCCCTTGGCTACTCCTTTCTGTTGTGACAAGTGTAGATTTTACCCTCTTTTCATTGGAATCGGATGGGATGAATGCATGAAAAGTTTCCAGCTGTTTGTTTTTGAAGGTTTTGATGCCATACAGCCATAGCAATTGCCTAATGTTTAGAAGAAGAAGAAGAAGAAGAAGAAGAAACCCCATTTTGGGACCATTTACAATTAGTTTCAAGTCACCTTCTGTTTTTGACTTCTGTCCCGAAAACCTCAGTCATTGTCCCTTTCATTCCTGACCCTTGTCGGGTATTTTTTGTTCTGTTTTCATTGTATGTGAATCGTTCTTTGGGTTATGGTTTTGGATGAAAAGGACATTCCATTCTCGAGCATTTAAAACTTTTAGATGGTTGGAACTCGCCTCACCCCCACCTGGGCTGTTGGGTGGATGTAAAAGCCTCAGATTTCCACCCCAAAAAACTTTGGCCATTATATTTTCCCTCAATTCTTCTCTTGGATTTCAGACATATGCGGTCAACAGTATTCCATGGGTATCAATCATCTATCTGTTTTCTGTATCAATACAAATTAATCCTGGTGTCTTATCATGCATCTGACACGATATGCAATGAATGTGAGATGAGAGGACAATAAATACTACTACTCTTACGGGCATTTGATAAATTCAGAGCCCGATATGCTAATCCATGCCCTTTCTCTTTATTTCATTTCTCTCTAAGAAACGGCTGAAGAGCCCGATCCTTAGTTTGACTGACTAAATTCGGACTGATTGTGAGAGTGGAGGGAGAAAATGCTTAAGTTTATTCGAAAATTTTTGTTGTGGACAGTTTAGAAGAATATATCTCATTTTATAAGCTATTCATGTAAATAATTTAAATTAAATTTGATATTAAAAATTTTGTATTATTGTATTATTGAGTCTTGATGGAGCTATTATTGGGTACAAAAGCAGTTTGAACAAGTAGTTGTTCTAAAAAAATCTTGAAAAATTAATTTTAGTTTATAATTGAGGTCTAAAATATGAAACTTGGATCTAAAATAAAGAGTCGAAACAACTCTATAACTAGAGCGTGTGGTTGGTGACAAACTCGTGGAAAATTTTACTTGCAGGGAGAAGTCCACCTCTTTATTGACTTAATGTTGGTTGATGTTAATGAGCCAAATGAATTGGGAGTGCAAGGCCACGTTGAAGTTCGAGAATCCGAGTTACTGACCAACTTGCATTTGTAAATTAGTATTACCTACTATCTGGAACTGACGTTCCGCAAATTGGTAAATTATTCTATTATTTCAGTTCGAACCTCGTGATGCTTGGTTGGCATGTAAGCATCGGAATCACGAGATCATATACGCAAGGATGGAGACAAAACCAAAGACAAACCAAGTACCATCAACAATTTTGTCTCCAATGCATACCATATGGGTTTTTGAGAAACATTTCATTTTTTTTTTTTTATTCGTAAGACTCATAGTATAGCGCCTTTAAAGTTTGAGCTTTACCGGCAGCCTGGACAACTGTGGAATGTGCGAGAGCCTGCTCCCTATGAGCACCAATGGCCTATCAATGACTTGTCTTGTGCTTCTCTCGCTGGAAACATTTCAAAGACAAATCATCTTTTCTTTTTGTAAATTGTTCCTCTTTTCTTGGTTTGTGTAGGACAATCCTGGATGTCACAAACCAATGCATTGTTTGCTTCAGCTATTACTTTACTTCCTTATGTTGGGAACAAGATAAAATTTTTCCGACAAAAAATAAAAACTATCGTTCTCTGTGAAGTTTCCAGGAAAATGTAACAGATAATAGGGATACAAGGTTGATGCAACACTACCTAATGGGTGCTTGTGGGGGCAGACATTTCACTCTTCTTCTTCTTTTTTTAAAATTTTTTTTTTTTATTTTCCCCTTTTTCATTATTTCAATTACCATATTCCGTTGTGTCTTGGTAGACAGCCGCATGCTTAATTGCTAGAATTAGGATAAATTTTGTGGTATATATATACGCCTCGGAGATATATTGGAAGGTGGAAGGCCTTGCCAATACCTACTCAGTTTCTGTTATTTCTTGCAATCTCTGTCGACCCTGCTCTACTTACATCTTGTCCGTGGCATCTATGGAAACTTCACAGCCTCTCTCCATTGAAAGCTTTTCATATAGTTGGCTAGTCAACCTGAAACCATCTTTGGAAAGCCTAGACAGTTCCTTCAGTGCCTCAGTTGATGCACCCGATGAAGCTTCTTTCATTGAGATGGATCCTAGGATGCCAGCTTCTAAGCGAATATTCAGAAATTCTCACGACTTTAAATTTGACTTCCCCATTTCAGAATCTCCTCTCCCTCTTGTTCATGCTGATGAGCTCTTTTCCAATGGCTATGTCATCCCTGTCCTTGTCCACCCATCGAAGACGGGGTCATATATCGATGTCTCGAACTCAACCTCAGCCATCCCTAAATCTTCTGATGCCCCTAAAATTGTCAGTTCTTCCGGTAAAGTTCGATGTTCTTCGTTGAGAAGGTGTCGCAGCGTATCAAAGCAAATGATCCAGAAGTACTTGGATTTCCTCGGGCCACTGTATCGAAAAATTAGAGGCCGCAGGGCAAGTTCTAGAACTGATTCTATTGATGCAAAAGAAAGGTCTCCGAGAATAAGTGGAGCCTACTCCACTGATGATTGGCGGCAGTCCTGCGAATCCGAGAGCTCAATCTATGAAGCAGTTCTCCATTGCAAAAGATCTTTTGGTATGGAAATCTTCACCTACCTTGTTATTATGGTTCAAATTATAGTAATTTCATCTATTCGTTGCCGCTGTATCAAACACTTTTTGAGGTTTTAATAATTTTCTTCCATTTTATTTTCAGGGAAATGAATTGAGGCTGTTGTAAAAGAAGAGCCAAAGAAGAAAAGGAAAGAAAAGAACAGACAGGAAAGGAGCATTGTCCATATTCACATGGGAAGATGAAAAATGAGAGAGGAATATAGAGAGATCGGCAGCCACTTTTTTTATTTTTTTTAATTATTTCTTTTCTTTCTCCGTAAAGATAATGTAATATTTTTTTTTTTTAAGGGTGGAGAAGATGTGTAGACGGTCGGCAATGGAAAATTATGGCCCGAAGGCCACTGAATTACAATTTTATTTTTGACTCTCTTTTGTGGCACGAAGACTCCGACGACAAATATCCTCTCGTAAATTCCTGTAATGTTGTAGTCAAGGGCATTAAGGACTCCGTTTATGGGTAGATCACCGTCGTCTTATCCTGTTCTATTGCTTCCAACCCAGATTCCAGTCCTTTTTTATTTAAATTTTCACCTGCTGTTCTTCAGAGATTCTCTTGAAAAAAAAAAAGAAAAACCCGAATCACCTCAATTAGTATATGAGGCTTCAATATTTCACTGGAGAGAAGATCAACTTGTACCATTCCTTTCCTTCATTTCTCTGTTATTCTAATGGATAATGTTCTCTTTGACTGAAATACTACTGAAAAATATATTTCTGCCCTTTTTGAAGCTCATCTCCGGTTAACTACAAATTGAACCAGGAAGCAGGAAAACAAACCAAAAAAAAAAAAAACAGTGCACTGGGGGGTGGGGGGGTCAGCATTAAACAAACTTTGATTCGGTCGTGCCTTACATAGACGAATGTATTTTGGCCTTATTGTCGGCTCTGATTGCATGGTAGACACTCAAGCATTTTTTTCCACCAAAATTCTGGCTTATTGATGGAGCACAAAGACAATCCTAGACACCATTTTATCCAAATCTCCGAAGCAGCATTAGACACGCGTTTCTTTGTTAAGTAGTTCTGAAGTGACGGACGGACTTATAATCGACCACATCAAGCAACTGACTGAATAGTTAATGTAGGAAAATTACGAAGCGGAGATGCTGACTCACACCAAAAGATACGTAAGACCTGCAGGCTACAGCCCCATACTTCAACAGCTTTTGGCATGTACGTACAAGTGTGTCTAATTTTTAAGCTCTTTCGAATCTACGTCTTCTGTGCAGATGCATTACATTACCATGCATCCATTGCTTTACATAAATATTGACCCTGAATGTCTTGAATCAAGGCCGACTACTTTTGGGTGTCTGCTGATTATGCATGCCGGTGAATTACACCCACCTTTGAGGGTCAGTATATCTGATGCAGATGAACAAATGCGAATTTCTGTTCCCATCAGTCCAATCCAACATTTGGGTGTAGGTGAACCCCAGAATATACAGCTGGCAAATAAGAGCCATTGACCTAGAAGAGAAATTTTGTTTGACTAACATTTTTTTTAGTGCTTAAAAGATAATTGAATATAAAAACTAATAACTAATGTTTTTAATAGATTATTTTAACTAACTCAAAAATAATAAGTTAAAATAACCGAACACTTGAACTATAATTGGCAGGTTAAAAGTTTTATCACAAACTCAATAAGTCAAACAGTAGAATAAGGAGACAGGAACAAAATGCAAGGGGACAACTTCCAAAGTTTGATAGCATTTATCTGTCTTCCATCTACTTGTTTCTGTCTTCTCTACTGGACTTTTTTGCTTCCCCACAAAAGCCGCAAAGCCAGGAGTACACTCATGAGTTCATTTTTCTCTCGTAGCTACAATGACCTATTTGTGAGAGACCGAGGCCTATTACAAGTTAATTGTCGCTTCTTCGGTCACTGCAGCTACATGAGACTCCGTGTCATAAGAGCAGTTCTTGTCACCAAAAGATCCTCGAAGGTTCCGCGATAATGCCCTCAGGTACTCGCGCGAAAACATGACATTATGTTGGACGCAGAGGCTTGGTGGGTCAAGTCAAGCATCCTGAAATAGTGAATGCCAATGGGTCAGTTAGGGTCAGTTCATTAATTGCTACGCAATTTAAGAGAATAATCCCAAATGCTTATCAAATTCTACTGGAATGAGTTTTTCTTTTCTTTTCTTTTCTGTTTTTCTTTTTTTTTTTCTTTCATCGAAATCAGAGTACAAGTACGACTCTGGGTGTGGGACACCTGCCCTTGTCACGATATAAACTACAGTGATATTGTAATAGAATTGTCTCGGAAATATTTGGTCTGGTTTCACTCTCGAGTCTCAACGCGAGTTACAATCGAGAAGCCTAAAGAACGCATCGCCTCTTTGTTCGGGTGAACCAGCCCTATATATATTATATTATTTTATTTTATTTACATTTATCGGGCACTTTTCTGGAGCGGGCCAATCTTCGTTTAATTGAGGTGGGTCTCATCCCGCGTTTTTCCCTTTTTAAACTCCTTCTGGAATGGATATCAAGCCCATGCCCCCCCCCTAAAAAAAAGAAACCAAGGGAAGGTGCTATAAGCCTGGGCTAGCGCGTCGTCTGAAAATTGGGCCGAAGGCGCTCGCCACAATTCGAGGAAAAGTCTGGCACGACTTGCTGAAGTATGGTCTTAAAGTGTCGTCTGCAATTTAAGAATATCTTATTATTATTTGTCTTTTGGGGAGCCGACAAAAGGTCCGGCACGATTTGCTGAAGTATGCGTATCTAAGGTGGATTGGACCGTAAACTATAATAATAATAATAATAAGAATAATAAGAATAATAATAATAATAATAATAATAATAGGAATAATAAGCTGGATAACAGTTTTTGTCCATCAACGAAGACGGAGGACAGGTCGGCCCCTCTCCAACCCTCGGCGGAGGCCATCGAAGCTCTCACGATGGTATGCGCTTCGAAAACGATAAAAGAGATGATGAGGCTTACAGAAGGCAATTCGAGACAAAGGGGGAGATTCTGGAGTGTCTGGAAGACGGTCTCGGCGGCATCGCTAGTAGTGAGGCACGTGCCGCCGAGGGATGGCCGGGAAGTGGACAGAGGAAGAGCCGGAGCTCATTCGTATTAGCCGCCATTAGAGGTGGCTCGACCAAATTGCAAACGGGGTATCCTGATATTCAATAGGAATAGCTAAATATGTATTTTATTGAGATCCATTGTATGCCAAAGCATAGACATTAAGAATAGGTGTCACTCATTGTTCCGATACATCAAGGATACACAGCTCATCATCAACTCTTTCTTCTTTTATTATTTCTATTTATTTATTTTTTTGTGCATAGTATGTAAGATCCTCATTCCCTCTCTTGAGTGCATGCTCACTGGAATAATCAACACGAATTGAATTCCTCACATGGATGGCTAGAGTGAAGAATGAAGATTCAGAAAATGGAAAGTAATTTCCATCACGGAACCCATTTTCAGATATATACTTAGTTATCGGCATTGTTTGAGTTGGGGTGATCCGGAGAAGCTTCCAAATCCTTAGCATCTGAGTCGGTAAACTTCAAGTAGTTCTCTATATCTTTGCTTTCTGCGCTTCCGTGTCTTGAATGGAACCACCTCATGTGGTGGTGACTAGTTTTTGGTCTCCTGTCGCTGATGGCAATGGCTATGTCATTAGGGAAGAGATCACGCAGCACAAAGGCATGTACCAGAGTTGTTAACAGCAGAGCTGTTACTGTGAGCGTCGCAACGGCCGAGAGTGTGATGACAAGAGCTTGGGTTACTAAGTTCTGTACTTCCTTTGAGTATCTGATAGTTGCAATTGCTGCGCCAGTCATTGGGAAAGTATAGGCCCACCAAGACAATGAGAACCTGAAATTTAAAGAGGGCATGCACGAATATCAGAAAATCTATGTACAGAAGCTGTAAGGGAGACAAAATAATCTTCGGGGGACAGCCACTTACTTGAATCCTCGGAAAAAGTTAACCCGGACTGCCTGCAGGTTTACAACCAAAAGAAGGACCAAACAAAAAAAAAAAACACTTGGGTTAGAAATCATCTCGTTAGAATACCATCTGGTTCGGTGTTTTTGCAAATGGATGAGACTGCATGGCAGAAATATGAAACATGACAGGCAATTTGGACTATTCTTATTGAGTGGAAAGGACTAACCAGAGAGAAATAAAGGAACAAGGCTATGAAGTAAGCAATCCGTGATCCATAATCAAAGGAACCTTGAATCTTTGCCCATGCCATCGAAGCAACACTGGGGGCTGCAACAAACAGAAAGAATACAGGATGGAGCTCCTTTGGGAGTGTTTCGTTTGTTGGGAGCCTTTGGTATAGGGTCACAAAAAGGACTGTGTAGTGAGCCAAGCCAACGGCAAAAAAGAATATAGGCCCTTCTTTTAGCCCCATCGATGCTCCCAATAACGCCCCAACAAAGTTCCCTACGATTGAAAGATGATTAGATGGATTAGCCACCTTTGAAAGCCTTCTTTGTCCTCCAGACATCCACTGTCCATAGATCTTGAGCTCAAGACACAGGATTGGAGTCATCAGAATGTACCAAAGTGACGCATGTAGATTGTAAGCTATAGAAGATGGCAATCCAAGAACCAAGAATAGGAGGGCTATCCATGGTGCAAAGAAGAAATTGACACGGATTGGATGGTAATACTCACGACGAACTGCTTCAAAATAGAGAGTCATTTTCAGAAAGTAGATGGAAGCAACAATGGCTACAAGAGCAACAGAGATGCACCACAGGACAAGATTTACATCCTGGCTTATGTTGAGAAATTTTGTGGAATCAGAGGTGGCCAACGATTTCCACATTATTGCTTGGCTGCTAACGCCAAGACAGATACCAAATGAAGAGATAGGGAACCGAAGAAGAAATGGCCACGCCTTGTCTTCTGGTAGAACGATTTCTTCTGAAGACTGCAAGGATAACAAATCTTTTACCGTCAAAACATATAACAAGACAATAGACCTGAACAATAGCCATCACCAATATTATGCTCTTCGAAACTAATCACATGGAAATAGGAAAATTGTACGTCGTGTTGTCTTTTGATAAAGGCCAGATTAGTTAACAGGCCACAAAAAGAGCAGAGCATCTAAACGAGGATTCCGCAAGACAATTACAGCAATCGATATTTTCATAACGAGTTAATCACAAATTGGAAATGAATTTCACTGTTTTAGCTTAAGGTCAGATCAAATGGTAATCGACCATAATAAAATCAATCGAGCAGATATACATGCAGCAATTAGCAAATGTTTGATGGCTCACAGATAAGTACAACATAGACTTTATCTTTTGCTGATGGTCTAATCTCGGAGAATCGAGCAAATCTAAGTATGTAGCGATCAAACACCGAATAGATGTGGCAACATGAACCAACTCTCAGGAGTGGACCAGTAGAAGCTAAGCACATACCCTGAGGGTCTCCAACTCAGGCCCTTCCAGTGCATCAAAGTATCTATGCACTGGTAAAGCATCCTTCTCTGCTTTCTGCCCAATGGCATCCTCTGCTGAATCTTCTCGTGGCTTCCCACGTAAATTTGATAATTGCCTCTCGAGTTTCCCAGACCATGTTTTGAAGGTATCGTATCTCTTATCCCTGAGTTTCTTTGTACCGGGATGGTTAAGGAAATCTGCAGGTGGAATTCCCCCCTCCGCTGCACGGCCCTTTGGCATCGGTTGAGAAAGGAATTTGAATTGTTTTGGCTGTACGCTTGAATTCTTAGATGCAGCTAAATGATCTGCGACCCCATTGTTAGGTCCTGCTTCTCCGTTATCTGGGAAAAGAACTATGTTCGACCTGTCCGCCACGGGAGAAGCTGGCATGCTGATCGAAACAGACTGCTTTCTTTGATGGTTGATGGGTTGCGATTCATCAATGTCAGCTTCAATTGCAGCAGTTTGGCTTCCCTGTTTTAAAACGCAAAAGCGAAGTGTCAATACCTTTACCAGTTGGGCCATATCAGGTCGTAATTTTCTTCCTTTTTATCTTTTTTGCAGCTTTCCACATAATCAAGCTAAGATTGCAATTGTTGGTGATTCCTCCGTAGAGATCGCAATTTTGTTAGGGAAATGAAAGAAGGTAAAAAGAAAAAAAAAAACACTCGTTTGTTGATTTTGAGGAGGACATCATAACGGTTGTGTGACCTGACGTACCGTAGCCGATGAATTAGAAGGCTGACCGTCACTCGGCTGGTACGGATTGCTCAGGCCAGTGTTATTCTGGATGCTATCAAAGCCAGGCACGTCATTCGAGGAGACATATTTGATGAGTGTTGGAAGCTCTTCCGCCAGATCCTGCCTGGCTAAATCAATTCCGCCGGACGCCATCACATAAACAGCCGCACCTGAAGGGCAAGGATCGTTCATTCGCGTGAGACCTTTCCATAACAAGAAATCAAAACGAAAATCAATTTAAGCGGCGACCGCTACACTACCAGTGAACTCCAACCACTCGACTACAATTATAAATGCAGTTTCGCAGAAAAATCGACCCTCAATGGAGTGCATAGGAAGATCCAAAACAGAACATTAACTTCAAACTTCAAATTGAAGAGCATCGAGGCAGGAAAAACATAGTCATTGGTCGGCATGTTTATGTATGTATACGTAGATGCACGTGTATGTACACACGCGCGACAAATGCTAACGTCCACGGGCACAGATCTCAGAAAAAAGTGAGCGGATTGAAGGAGAAACGTCTTACCTTCTGGTTCAGGCCCTCGACAGATGAAAGCAGAAATCAAGAGCCGAGTAGAAAATATGCAATACAGGCACCTGATTAAGATAATTGGGATATTTATTTAGCCTAAGAACCAGGTCGCAACCTCTTCTCCTTTCCGAAGCAAATGGCTGCTCTTTTTTTTTTTTATTTTTATTTTCCCAGAAACCCCAGAACAAAACCAGTGTGTTGAAAAACGCTACAAGGACCCGAGAATGGGAAAATTGAGCACAACTAGCACACGTCTTTAAAGTGGGGGGGAATGAGTGTATATATAGAGTGTGTATGGTCCGAAAATGCCGGCAATCTACTTGCAGAGACGTCGTCGCGTCAATTGCATCTGGTCTTGGGTCGCGATAAGCACTGGCACTTTTTATTTTGAGAATGACGCATCCATGCAAAAACAAAGCAGCCAATGTAATCAAGCGATCAACCCCACCGGCTATTTAATTAGTAATAACCAACCCATATGTTAGGTAAGCAAATACAGGCTTGAATGATCTATCATCATCATCAGCCCATCCTAATTCTTATTTTAATGATCAGGTTAGGTTCTAACCTTCACGATTTGCTCAAGTGAAGCAACGGAGAAGCCCGAACGATGTGGGTTTCGCGTAAACATTTTTGACTCGCGGGACACTCGACGGGTCCTTAGCCCACCTCTAGCTTTATTCGATTGAAATGTTAACGACGAAGGTTAATTCTATTTAATCGACGGCCTCTGTAGCGTTACTTGGAATAATATATGGACGAAACTACTTACATAAGTATAAGTGAATAGAATATTGTTCATCATTTTCAAAATTCTATCTTCTGTGCTGCTTATGCAAAAAGTGTCGAATGAAGGGTCCGTAGGAGTTACGAAAATTAAACAAACCATTTAGCTTGAAAAATTAATTGGACTGAGAGTGAGGATCTATTTGTGGCGGTCGTCTAATTTCTCCGTTCTTTAGCTAGAATGATTCTAAAGAAACAAATGCAAGCAAATTTTAACATGTTTTGCGGCTCTCATCACTTCATTTGTGTTGTGTTTGGTTTTTTCTTTTTCTTTTTTTTTTCTCAACCCATTTATATTATGTTTTTCGTCATATTTATTTTTAATAATAATATTTTGTAGAGCCGTTACTGACTTTTCTTTTCCCCCGGTGCTAAAAAGAAAGTCAAAATGTCAAAGTTTAAAAGAATAGAAGAAGCATAAGAGAACTTCCCCCGTTCACATAACTGTTGTACCTGGAACGAGGCTGGAGTTCCAACCTCAAATTTTATTCGTATTTGAAATTTCTCTCCACCCCAACTACATACCAGAGAGGGAAAAAAAAAAAAAAAAAACACAACAAAAACAGTTGTACTTGAAAGGGAAATTGTGAAACACGCCCACCAAACGCTGCGATATTGTCGCTCCCAATTTCAAATCAATCTACTAAATGACGGAACGGAAGGTGACGGCCCACGTTTGAAAGCAACCCGCGAAGCAGCAACCGTGAAAAAAAAAATCAGTTTAAAACACGGCGGACACGGATCGGAGAATAAATAACTACAATTATTAGTCAATTTCGGTTCCTAGTTGTTCAAGTTTGTTGTTGCAACAGCTGAAAGAAACAAGCGACATTGAAATCAAATGCGTTCATTTTGTCTCGTCATACCAATTTGAAAATTAACGGAATGGAAAAATTCGAGAGGTCTGGAAAATGACAAGTTAGTTTTGACCCAAACGGACATAATTAATTGGCTTTTTTTTTAATATAATTAAAAAAATGGATGGGGGGGGGCATAATTAACTGCTTAATTAGATAAATAAGTGGAGATAAATTTATTGCATCTGAGGTAACCTGCACCGCCAATTTCGGTCCCATTAGGAACTGAAGGGAATAGCCATGAAAGCTCCAGTGACAGGTCAAAGAATGCAAATACGGCATTGTCCCCACGTCCAGCTATAACATTTTATTGAAGGCTTGTAGACAATGAAGCTTTCATCAATAGGCAAGTCCAGGGAGAAGGTCCAGCACGGCTCCTCCTTTTGGGGGAACAATGGACCGGACACATGGTTGGCTCTCAGAACGCAAAATTTCTGCGAATCTTCTCGGCGGTCACCGAATTTGATGCACATGGCAAAAAGTCGTGGTCCGTAGGCGTGTTTGACAGGCAGAAACTTACTGTGCCCGAGTAGTTGTCTTTCTTCTTTCATTTATTTTTTAATTTTTTATTCTTTCCCCTTTTGGCAAACTGTTCTCCGAGTAGTTAAAGATACTTTTAGTTGTTGTTATATATGGAGAACGCGCGCTCTCGCAGATTAAGGCCAATTTGGTTTAGTTGCCAATTGGTGTAGCTAACGGTTGAAAATCGGCGGTGGACTGTTGATAGTTGACATATGCGGAAGTGTTTGATAAAAATCACAGAAAACTATTTTTGCTTAGGTGTAATTTTATGATCAAGCAAATGAGTTATTAAGTGAATAACGATGGTGATCCATAGTATTATAATTTTTTTCAATCAGTCTTTATACATATTTTATTCAAACTACATGTTGCATGCACATATCGTTACTTGTCGTATACGTCGGTTAATTATTTATTAAAAATTTATAAATTTTAAATAAATAAATATATATATATATTATTATTTTATTTTGAAGGGGCCACGGATGACACCGCCGGTGGGCCCCCGAGTAGGTAACCCGGGCGATTTAATGCCTCCGGGCATTGCTTTCCAGTACATTTATAACTCTGTTGACTTTTCATGCATAATGATAAAACCCATTAGCGTAATAAAATTTTTTCTGGTAACACGATGGGAAGTGTTCGTAATCTACTGGACCAGAACGGAAAGTGTTACGCACTTCAAAAGCGCGAACGATTGTGCTTCAAGGTGGCGTGAATTTCCAATCTCAAGCATTCACTTCCCACCCTCGACGCTATTTTATTGAAAAAAAAACCCGTAAAAATGTGTTATATTTGTCGGAAAATAAAATGATTTATGAAACCCAAAGCATATTTGTTACGCGTTTGTATGTAGAGTTAATGACAAAAATGGACCCCAGGCTCGTTTAAGGGCTTCTCTTAATCGACCAGTCTGGATCAGAGCCTTGGGGTTACTGGTGATGACTTTATTTTAATGACGGCATAACTTTATCTTAGCCTATAAAATGTAAAAAAGAAGAGCAATCCCTTTTCTTTTTTTTTTTTTTTGACGAAGAGAAGCGTTCATGATCACATTCACATTCGCACGGACAACATTTTAATTTGGGAAAAGTTTCGAAGATGATGTAAGGGTACAAAAAGTTGCGGATTAAACCTAAAACCTAAGAATGGCCTAATTTTTTGCGTGGGTTGTGCGGAGGGGGCCTTATTATGGTGCCTGAAATCAGCACTTCCGTACTCGACCTAATGCAATCTTTACTTAACGATAATCGTGAAAGTTTGCCAATTCCCAATTAAAAAAACACAAGAGCGATGAAATGAAAACTTAAACCACCAGTCACAAAGCCTCTACTTGACAGCTCCAAATTTTGGATTTAGTTAACTAGAAGTCCAGAACATCAAACTCTTCCGGACGGTCAGCCGGAGTGGCGACCACTGAAATGGTAAAATATTTAGTATGGCAGAGATCAAATTCTAAGTCTCATCGTGGACAATTTACGTTTAATTTAACTGAGAAAAAATTACTCAAAACATGCGTAAAATAACTCTTAAAAACGTTTGATCGCAAACAAAATGAAATGAAAACATTGCTTTTAACCGATCATTTTGTAGAGATCGATTCATGTGATCTTCTTACCCGGCAAAATATACTGTAAAAAGGGTGCCACCTTTTGCTTCTATATGCACAAGAACATGGCAACACATACTGGCTCTCCAATCCAAGCCATGTTTGAATAGAAAGATGAGAGGATACGGTTCTTCAAAATGTTATGCGAGCCACGACTTCCATGTCTTGATTTTTTTTCTCTTCCTTGCCAAGCCGTCCATTCAACTATTGCTCCCCGAAGACTTGACTTCCGATGAAGGGTGGTCCGTCCACTGCGGCCTGTTCCCTTGCTTTTATGCATGTTGGGATCCAGCTTGCGCCGTACTCATTCTGGTTAGGACGTGGAATTCAATGTTACTTTCCTTTGAATTCTTGCGTTGCTTATGAAGAGGGAAATAATACATCTACCCTATCAAATCATGTAAATCGGAAAAAAAAAAAAAAAACTTTTGATGAACAAATAAAAAAAAAACATCTTAATTATCTTTATATAAATTTATATCAAGATTACTCATAATTATTTGAATTCAATTTTTAAATTCATATCAAGATTATTTATTATGTCAAAATTTAATTTTTCTTATAAATATTTTTTATCATAATATATTAAATTTTAAGTTTATTAAGAGTGTTCATTTATAAATTTTTACTTATTAAAAAATATAAATTTAAAAATTCGAAACAAAATTAACATAAAAAGATAACATATCAAATTATCACTGAATTCTCAACATCTAATGCTAATTCATATAAAGACTTTTAACAATTGTTGAGGTTTCAATTCCAATTCCACCAAATACAGATATTTTTTCCTAATAAAATTCCTCTTTTGTTTTCGTAGCAGAAAGAGAGGGGGAACAAGAAGGGCCTCGGAAAAGGAAAAAAAAAAAAAAAAAAAAGAAGGTCAATTTTTCTTGGTTCCGGAAGGTGGACGGGAAAGCACAACAAGGGAATCTCAATTGGCCGTCTTGCCCACTATCTCCTAAATTCCAGGGTCTGTCTATCTCATATTGTTAATTAAGTTTGGGTTTAGCCCAGTCGGTGATCGCCTCTCCTAAGTTAAGTATAATCCGAAGTTTCGAGCTCGACAGCAACTACAGGGTCATCAACTAAATCTTATAGCTCAATCCAGCGTTAGCCATTTTTAGCCTTTACCCAGCGCTGACGAAATACAGTGACATTAACCGTTGGGTTTACCGGCTTAGAGTTAGGGCCCTAATTCTTGACAACGGGCTGCATTTGGGTTTTAAAAAAAAAAAAGAAAAAAGATCGGCCTCAATTTATTAATTAAATAATTAATCTTAATATATTCAAAGATAGAACGCAATTCGTTTCAACAATTTTCAATCTGGGGCCTAGCTTTTGACCAGAATTTTGTTTTCAAGAAATGTAAGTCTAAAATACAAATTTGAGATAAAACTTATCACCACGGACGATGGATTCAATGATCTCAAGTCTATGGCGCACAATTTCTTCAATACCGTGCGGGCTTTTTTGAACTTCACGATCATAATTACTATTAGTATTACAGCTTGACAAAGTTGGGCCGCCTTACCTAAACGAAGAAAAGAACAACCAGGATGGACCACAAAAAAAAAAAAAAAGAAAGAAAAAAGAACAAACTTCTGCCCTAAACCACCGTTTTTTACCCAAAAAAAAAAAGAAAAAAAAAGCATTATATGGTTTGAACCCTAAACTAAATTAAATTGAATTAGATTTAACGATTTGGTGTGATTCGATATTTTGAAAAATATGGCATGATTTGGCTTGACATAAAACTGCACCAAAAGGCAAACAAATAATAATAATAATAATAATAATAAAAGAAATCGATAATTTTTTTTTATCTTATTATGTTTATTAATTTTTTTATAAATATAATTTACTCATAATTTTATATTATATAACTTTAATTTATTATTTATTATTTTAAATAAATATCATTTATAATTTAAAAAAATATATAAAAATCACCCGACCGATTCGTTTCGTGTGTACTTTGTGCCGTTCGAAACTTCTACTTCTAGCACTGGAAAATATGAAATGGGGTCGCTTTAAGTTTTAGGCCACCGTTTCGGTAAAAAAGAGAGAGAATCGTCATACAGTTATTAGTGGGCCGGCTGCTCCAATTTGGCCTACTTAAGTTGGCGAGGCTGTTACTCGGGAAATTGTGAGCGCAGCTTAACGCCAATAGCAATCGAAAGGGCCAGTCGGCGATTCCCGGCGGCGCCAACATGGCCGAAGTGGTTTGGCTTTTAGCGAGTCGGGCAAATTGATTTTACAGCCCCTTGATCGGCTCAAACTTTTATTGGTTGGCGCTAATTTGGAAGTTTTTTGCACTCAATACAAAGCATGCTGTCCCCATGCGTCTCTGTTTTCCATTGCTTTGGAGTCCAGCTTCACGATTTGTTATTAATTGACATGCGAGGCACAATGTCCGAATCAGATTTTCACCCGGAAAACAACTTATTGCATAAATAATAATAATAATAATAATAATAATAATAATGATAATAGTATTTATATTTCGGATCAGATCCAATATCTACAAGCTGTCACGCTCTGTCATCTCCACGTAATATCAATTGTAGATTAGAGCGAGGCATATTTTCTTTTTAAATTTCCTTTCAATTGCTAAACGTATCATCAAACTTTGATTTGTTTAATTCTTTTTGTAAATTTGGTTGATTGCAATGCAACTAACCATTGTGGCTGCATCGATCGTCATCATGAAACCGGCCCAAATTTGGTAATATTTAAATTAAGTTTTGTATTTAGATTAGAATAATGTTAAAAGTATTATTATTATTATTATTATTTATTTACCGGCGCCGCCACGAAATCCTTTTTGGCTACGGATCTTCGTTGATAGAAGTAAAAGGAGAAAAAAAAAAACTTTGTCAAAAAGGCTCGCACGTGAAATTATGTCTACGTGGGTGCTTTTAAACGAGTTAAAGTTATCTCGTGTTACTTTTCCCGTCGAATTTACTGGCCAGCAAAGCAGCTGGTCAGCACAGGATCCAAAGCAAGAGAAGCGCATCCTCGACGATGATTGTGTTAATAGCGACAAGAATTTGCTCAGGCTCTCTCGAGATCGGTGTCGACAGCGACGAACGGAGGACATTTTGGAGAGGCGGATCAGAGACGCAAACAGTGCCCTAAGCACCCTAAGCGTAAAAAGACAAAAAAAAAAAAAGACTGAAAAAAAAAAAGACTTATTAGTTAGAACCGAAGCTATTTAAAAAATCTTACCATGTAAATCAATCTAACAGTTATATTCTTAAATCATCCAGGCTGATGGTATCTGGTTTGATAATATTTACACCATGTGTAGATTGTCAGAGTATAATAATCTTAGTATTATTACCACATAATTATATAAATACTCTATAATCTTATTAATTTAATGAAATACTATACATTAATAATATAAATATTATCCATTTATGTAATAATAATAAATACTTAAATTTAATTAAATAATAAAATGGAAACTAAAATTAATCAAATTTAATTTTACTATGATTTTAATAATTTTTTTAATTTAACTGATAAAAATACGTAATTTCAAGGGATTATTTTGTCCAGTATCCTTTTAGTCCCCTATTTGTAGCGATCGGTGAGTGGAGTAGGGATCCATGGAATCCCTGCAAGCCGCAGGTCGGATTTGAGGGACCTTCATGTGTCCATCGTAAAGATCGACAAGCCACAATTCCAGTGAAGTCCTGGCTTTTAGCACAATTTCGAATTCCCACCCCCAACCTCTTCCCCCCCCCCACCCACCCCCAAAAAATGCCCTTTGAAAACCGCAAAGCGAGAAGTCAGAGCTCTTATCAAGTTAGCATCGATCAATAAGAGAATCTTGCCGTCCCAACTTCCTTCTAACTGCTTCTTTCTTCCTAGAAACAAACAAAAACAACAAAAGTGAGAGAGAGAGAGAGAGAGAGAGCGGGGGGGGGTGGAAAAGTTAAGTTGAGACTTAGTTGGGTGGTATCTACGTATTAACCTCGTCCCCGAGGCTCATTTCCACGTCAGCATCACGTGCTGTGGCTCGAGATCTTTTTGTTACGCTCTCATTTGGGGGTTGCCCACCATGCCGCCACTCTTCTCTGCTTTTTCTCCACCCTTTCGTTCACCATATTAAAATCTTCTTTTTCGGCCCATTGGGTACATATATTATACTATATATAATAAAAGAGACACAAGAAACACCGGTAGACACGCTATCGCTTAAGTAACCCAAGTCAAGAAAGCTGGATTTTGTATCTCTGAGTATCAACTGTGCAACCAAATTAATGTGTAAGTATACTTCGAGTTGATTAAGTCGTGCTTTGCCTCATTAATTAATGATGGATACGTCCGACCAAAGGCCCTGTTGCAAGGCTGCAATCGACCATGATGTCCTTTGAGTCCAATCCAAGATGCCGACGGAAGACTTCTTGTACAGCTCCCTTGACGTTGTCTCGACTCATGGGTCTCTTTTATATGGCGGCACCTCAGAATTGGCGTGGCAAACCATATGTCTCTGTGAAAAAGGAGAAACGTGCGAAAAGATCACCTCTTTGGCTTGCAATTGGCCATGCGATCCTCTGTAAAGCATTTACCGAGTGAAGGAAGAAAGGCGTGTTTTAATTAAAAAAATGAAAACCAATTACAAGAACAAATCAAGAGGAAAAGTGCGTGAGGGTGAAACTAAAGTAAGAAAGGAAAACCGCCAAAACAGAAAGGTGAAAAAGGAAAGAAAAAGACCCACCGGGAAAATGAAAGGAATGTATTTGGGGGAGTGAGGAGCAGACGGTAAAAGGGAGACACACAGATGAGAGCAAATAGCCAAATTTCTGTTTTCCCGGCTAGCAATTAACGTCCATTAGTTAGTAGAGAACTCTATATATAGTCATAAAAGACCAGACCACATAGCCCGAGTCATTCCTGTCAAAAAATTCTTGAACACCAACGTTCTATCCTTAGGCCTTTCTCCTCTGTTAAGCACGCCTTCTTTCTTCTTTTTTTTCTTTTTTTTTGACATTTTCATGCTTTTCCATGCCCCCAGAAGGATTCTTTTTTTGAAATCTTGAATTTCCTGACCCACCATCTATCGTTCTGCCGCAAAAGAAGGATTCTTTTGCAACACTCAACATAGCAATACCCGTAAAGAAGGATTCTTCTTCTAAATTCTTGACCCACCGTGTATCGTTCTTGCAGCAAAAGGTTTGAATCTTGGATCTATGTGGTTATATTGGCTATTTAGAGGTTTGTGGTGGCTTAAGAGCTTACTTTGTTTCATCATGCTTGTAATAAAATTTTGAGCTTCTTGGCGTGCTGGGTTTGAGAGAAAGAGAGAGAAAGAGATGGAACATAAGCACGTGATGCTGTCTGCGTTGGGTGTGGGAGTTGGGGTGGGCGTGGGGCTGGGATTGGCGTCTGGGCAGAGCGTGAGTAGATGGACATGCAGGAATGGTTTACCAGATGATGTCTTGGCCCAGAAGATTGAGCAAGAGTTGACAAGGCAGGTTGTTGATGGCCGAGATAGCAAGGTTACTTTTAATGAATTTCCATATTACCTCAGGTAATTGACAACGGCAACAACTATTTCTTCTTCTTCTTCTTTTTTTTTTTATGAACGAAAAGAAAAACAGATTAGTTACACGGCTATGGAGTCAGTTCTATTTTGTTTTGTTCATGTGACCAGTTTGTCGAAGACCTTGTGAAAGAAAAAGGCTGCTTTTTGTTTCCTTATTCAAAGTGATAAGAGCCAAGGCCCTCTTTTCTGTTTTCTTTCTCATTGGATGCTGCGTCAATGTCGTGGTTTGGTGATATTTTCTGCGCAAGTTTACAAAACCTTTATCTTTTACCTTTAATTTTTCCAAGTTTCTGGCTTGGATTTTAAATCATCTTGGGATGATTTATCTTTCCGGATATAATCTAACAAGTTTGCATGATCTCCCCTTTAATAATGGAATTTGATTTTCCTATTTCTGGACAGGCATTCTCTGTGTAGTCTTATGTCTGCACACAAACTTCTTAAGTATATACTCAAACCTTACAAACGCTATTACTACATTTTAGGCTTTGATGAGAACCTGTTCCCTTTCTTTTTTCCCTTACGATAAATTGTTTGGCTGTCAAGCAGAGCTTTTTGACAAGTCTTTTTGGATGGTACGCAAGCTTGAAATCATTGAGTGCCTGATTTGTTTTTTTATTTTTCGTTTCTTGGGTTAATTGCAGTGAAAGAACTCGGTTTTTGTTGACAAGTGCTGCATATGTTCATTTGAAGCACTCTGATTTGTCCAAGCACACCCGGAACCTTTCACCTGCTAGTAAGGCGATTTTGCTCTCAGGGCCTGCTGGTAAAGAAATGGGAATTGTTTATCGTGATCAGTGCAATATTACATTTTCAAGGTCACCTGCAAGAATATAAACTCATATTTCTTGTAATTTTTATTTCTGAAGAACTCTATCAACAAATGCTTGCCAAGGCTTTAGCTCATTACTTTGAATCGAAGTTGTTACTGTTGGATATCACCGATTTCTCTGTGAAGGTGAGTAGGAGACCTTGAATGATCTCAATCCTCAGTGTTGATTGCCACTGAGCAATGCTTACATCATCCTTTTTTATATTGCCTCAGATACAGCATAAGTACGGATGCCTCAAAAAGGAATCTGTAAGCTTTCTCTGGTTTATCTGATGAATAGAGCACGTTTTAGTTGTTGAACGAGAAACTGAGTCTATATTTCCTTTTTTCCTTTTTTTCTTGGGTATGGTGGAAATTGACCATATTACCATGCTTAATTTTGTTCATTGTTTTAGTAAACATCATTTAATCTTTCTCTATATTTGTTATGGCTGCTTGTATCATGTAGTTGGAGAGAAGAGGAAATGGATATATTTTGTTGGTCTTTTTCGTGTATCTGATGAATCAGTTGCTTGTTCTTGCAGCCTTTCAATCGGTCCATCTCAGAGGTGACATTGGAACGAATGTCTAATTTGTTTGGTTCTTTCTCAATGTATCCTCCAAGAGAAGAAACAAGAGGTACAGGCCTATTGCTTTTGTTGTACATAAGGAAGTCAACCAGACTTTGTCACTGAATGCTTTTTTTCTTTGTCTGTTTCTTCATGATGCTATAGAGTACGTCAGTAATCATGCCCTCAGAATGTGACTCCAAACAGACTTTCATGGTTACGCTGTACCTTTGTTTATCTCCATTTCTTGTCTCAATTATACGCCTGACTTAGAAACTTATTCTAGGCACATTACACCGGCAAAGCAGTGGTTTGGATAGTAGGTCAAGGTATGGCATATTGGCTACAGCCTTTGTGTTCACTGTTCCAAAGTTAAAAAACACATGAGGTGGATGAGTGTAGAATGTTGCTGTAATTGTCAGATAGGTGGCCCCGTGATGTTGCTTGATGATTCTAAATTTTGCATTTCCTGTATTGCAGGGGAATTGAGAGTTCTAACAATCATACCACACTTCGTAGGAATGCCTCTACTGCATCTGATATGAGTAGTATTAATTCCCAGTCTCTTTCTACAAATCCAGGTAATATCTCCGAATTTATTTATTTGTAGATAGATAGTAATGCGGTATACTCCTTTACATCGTTACTGTCCTGTAATACATTGATTCAAGTTAAGCAATTGAATGTTTAGCAAATCTTGCGAATGACCTTCTCATTAGGAGCCTAATAAACTCAATTGATTTCCCAATCTCAACTCCCCTGTAGCTCCCTTATTATTGGCTTGTAGGATAATAATCGGTAAGTTAAGTGGCCTTTGCTGCTTTAGTGAGTTAAAAAGAGATTGCTTTTCTTTATTTACTGTTTCCACTTTGGAATCCATCTGTTATTAAACATTTTCATTTGGTGCTTATATTTCCATTTAGCTTCCACAGTCAGCAAGAATACTTTTAAGTCGTTATAAAATCAGTCAGTGACATTTGTAAAAGAATTTGCTTAGAAAAACTGCTGATTGTGTACTGGGGATTCTATGTCCCTTTTCAGCTACCCTGAAGCATACAAGCAACTGGTGTTTTGATGAGAAACTCTTTCTGCTGTCACTTCAGAAGGTAACGACAGCAGGAGCTTGCTTATCTTAAGACTTGGTACTGTTTTTTTCTCACTGCAATTAAACAGTGCCTTGCTGCTTGCTACATAAATGATATTGCAGTTTCTGCTGTAGATAGAATCATCAGTCAAAAAATAAAACTTGTAGATGAACAGGATGTTGCTGATTTTGTAACTTCCCCAATTTTGAATCGTGATTTAGATCCTGGCTGTGGTTTTGACAGGTCTTGGTTTCAATATCAGAAAGAAGTTCGATCATTTTATACATTAGGGACGTTGAGAAGCTTCTTCTCCCATCACAAAGGATGTACAACTTATTTAGTAAATTCTTGAAGAAACTTTCAGGTTCAGTTTTGATCCTTGGTTCCCGGATGTTGGACCAAGAAGAAGCTTACAAAGAAGTGGATGAGCAGCTCACTACGTTATTTCCATACTGTATTGATATCAAGCCACCTGAAGATGAGACCCATCTAGTCAGCTGGAAAGCCCAACTAGAAGAGGACATGAAGATGCTTCAGCTTCAAGATAACAAAAACCACATCGCTGAGGTTCTTGCAGCAAATGATATTGAATGTGATGATTTAGGATCAATTTGTCTGCCAGACACACTCGTTCTCGGCAACTACATAGAAGAAATCGTGGCATCAGCAATATCATATCACCTGATGAATAACAAGGATCCAGCATACCGAAATGGAAAGCTTGTTATATCATCACAGAGGTAGTAGCTACCAGCTTTTGCTGATCTCTGATTTCTTGTTTCACTTCTTCAAACACAAGTAGAAGAGATTCTTTTAATCACAGTTCTCTTTCTGGAGCAGCTTGTCCCATGGATTGAGTATATTCCAGGACGGAAAAAATGGTGGAAAGGATACTTTAAAAATGGAGGCCAATGCTGATGTTGGGAAGGTCTGTTCCATATTCAATAACTCGTAACTTTGGACAGTTCTAGCATAAGAGAGATGAGTTTGATCTTGTCAACCAATCTAATATTTTACCCTCTGACCTAGTACAGGAGACTGAAGGGAAAAAGGCTGTTGGTGCAAAGACTGATTCCCAGGGTGATGTACCAGCACCAGAAAATAAGGGCAAGACAGAGAAGTCTGTTGCTGGAGTGAAGAAGGATGGTGAAAGTCCAGCAGCATCTAAAGCACCAGTGAGTTGATTTCTGTCACCAACTTAGACGGTAGAGATCAAATATAACTTGCCTTACTGATTGACTTGCATTGCTTCCCCAGGAAGTCCCCCCTGACAATGAGTTCGAGAAAAGAATCAGGCCAGAGGTTATCCCTGCAAACGAGATTGGAGTGACATTTGGAGATATTGGTGCCTTGGATGAAATAAAAGAATCTCTTCAAGAGCTTGTCATGCTGCCTCTTCGGAGACCAGACCTCTTCAAAGGAGGACTTCTCAAACCTTGCAGAGGCATATTACTCTTTGGGCCACCAGGCACAGGGAAAACAATGCTGGCAAAGGCAATAGCACATGAAGCTAGAGCAAGCTTCATCAATGTCTCTATGTCAACCGTCACTTCAAAGTGGTTTGGTGAAGATGAAAAAAATGTTCGTGCCCTGTTCACATTGGCTGCAAAGGTGGCTCCAACCATCATATTTGTGGATGAGGTTGATAGCATGCTTGGGCAGCGCACCGGAGTTGGAGAGCATGAAGCCATGCGGAAGATTAAAAATGAGTTCATGACACATTGGGATGGACTTTTGACAAAGTCGGGTGAGTGTATTCTTGTTCTCGCTGCAACCAACAGGCCATTTGACCTTGATGAAGCAATTATCAGGCGATTTGAGCGCAGGTGTTTCTCTTTCTTCTTCTTTGTCTCTTTAATTACTCTTGTAGAACCACATTGCCAGTATCATCTCATTGTGTTTCCAATCCTTAATGAGAAATGCGTTCACTCAAGTTCATTTAAAGATAGCGGTTCTTATCTAACAACCGTTGTGTGCATCTTTCTTGTTTACCTTTTGTTCTGACCTCTTTAAGAAACCAGTCCAGGCAATGGTTTCCAAATTTGCTTTTGAGAGCATCCTCTTGTATCAATTGTTATATTTCTCAATTATGCAAGTTCAACCCTGTATTGGAAATGTATAGAGGAAATTATTTTGCATTGACATTTTAAGGATACCTTCGCCTTGCTCCCTTTTCTTTGATTCCCAGAAGAATCATTACCAATTCCAGATGTTGTCCAAATGCTTTGCATCCTTCCTTGGTGATGAAGAGTTTTTCAAAGACAAGTCTTCTGCGAAGCCTGGATTTCAGAGCTTTCTTTGTGTGTGCTCATTACTCCAAAACCTTTTTGTGTTGGCAGAATTATGGTTGGCCTACCATCAGTTGAGAACAGGGAACTAATCTTGAAAACTCTACTGGCAAAAGAGAAAACTGAAGAGCTAGACTTCAAGGAGCTTGCGGCCATGACAGAAGGATATAGTGGAAGTGACCTTAAGGTTTGCTATTCTTGTTTCTCTTGCACAAAAATTTGTGGCAATCACATCATCAGACCAACTCATAACTAGCTGTGGTCCAATCGCGGTATTAACTACTGTAAACAGAACTTGTGCATAACAGCCGCTTATCGCCCTGTTAGAGAACTACTACAGCAGGAAAGAGAGAAAGAAAAGGTGACTTCTACCCCATACCATGCACTTTTTGTGTAATTAATGATGCGTTGTCTGAACTTCAACTCCTATTATCTGTCTACAGGAAAGGAAACAGAAGGCTGAAGGGAGCACAACCTCAGAAGATGCTTCAGATCCAGAGGAAGAAGGCAAAGAGGAAAGGATAATCACTTTGAGGCCCTTAAACATGGAAGATATGAGGCAGGCAAAGAATCAGGTAGAATCTTACTGCCTTTTGTTTTACATGCTACTGACGCTCAGTTTGATGAGCTTTCTTCAGCTAGCTGTAGACTACTGCCCCCAATCCACCAGAAATTAGTTTTGTGATTTCAAATGCGTTGTCAACAACTGAATGCCATCATTCTATTTTGTGCTTTAAAAGCATATGAGCATCTCACGAGTGCACATAGCTCTGCTCTGATGACCTAAGATGCCAATTGGTGTCAGACATAAGATCTCCTTACATTATCCCCTTAAATTGTCGTGATGTTGTTGTTTCCTGTGAGATAAATATGACCAGAAAGAATTGAACTAAGATCCTACGCATGTAATACTGCACTGTGGCATAAAAGGAAAAGGACGGAGACGATCTTATGTTTCATGTATATGCATTGCTCTACTTTGCAGGTTGGTGCCAGTTTTGCAGCTGAGGGATCAATAATGAGCGAACTAAAGCAATGGAATGATTTGTACGGAGAAGGAGGTTCGAGGAAAAAGCAGCAATTAACCTACTTCCTATAGAATGTAGAAAGCAGTCATCTCATATACTCAAATCAGTTGCATCCTTAAAGGGCTCAATTTCAGCGTATAGGGGAGAAGCCTTTGCCTGCCCCGTAAGGAAATGCCACCCTTCTAGCCTCCGCCTCTCGACAGCCAACGGTGTGGTATACTTCGATAAATATAAATATATATGCATGGATGTAGATGTCCAGCAGCAACTCCTCCAAGGGATTGAACTGCTGGCAACCCTAGAAATGCCTAGGCCAGTGCGTTGTATTCGCGGAATTCTTTTGTAACCGGTAAATTGTGCTGAAGAGAAGGTTCCTGGAGCTTGTAAGGGCATGCCAGAAAACCATTTCGCCACATTCCTCGTGGTGTATTCTATGTTCCTCGGGACTTATGGAACCTTGGAAATGTGTTCCGGTTTGCGTTGGGATTGATTGATTTGTATATGCATGGACAAATATACTTTCACCGTAGCATTCGTACATATGTCGTGTAAATTAGGCATTATTCTTCATATTCTACTGACTGAATTTGCCTCGCTATATACTTTGAGGATGGTCCGAGTCTCTTCCGATTTCGTATTAGTTATACCAGTAGAACTGAATAGCATCATCTTTAACATAATCGTTAAAGCTGAGGCATTATGCGATCTAGTCATAGCTATTAAAAGTGGTTCCAAAACTGATATCAGGAGATTCTTGGTTCTCCCGCGTACCATAAAAGGAGAATCAAGTGGTTGATTTATTGGCTAACTTTGCGTTCTTATTGTTACTGCGTTCATCTCCTTCAATGCACACCGGCAAAAATTCAGCTCATCTTAGATCAAGGTGTATGTCTATGTTGCGGTGACCACGGTTAATGTCCCTATGTCTCTGTAATGTTTTTTTTTTTGCGCTCTTTTGCTTTATACCGTGGACCAAAAAAAATAAAAAATAAAAATCCAAAACTAAAATGATATGGACTTTTTATAGGATCCAAAAAGTTAGGTAATTAGGTTGCCACCACTTCTTTTTCTTTTTGTTAGAAATATGACACTCGATTATTTACATTTTTTTTATTCTCTTATTCATTAATTATACTATATAAATTTACTTATTATTTTAAATAAATTTAATTTAATATATAATATAAAATTATAAATAAATTATACTTTAAAAAAAAAAGTCAATCAAAATAAAAATTTTCATATATATGGTAACGTTAATGGACTAGATAAGCCTTTCAATTGGGACCTAACCAGGCGAAGGCTGCGATGAGAAGTGCGGTGTCTCGTTTCGCTTCCGCAGTCTTTTTTTAAAGGATCCCGATCCAGGTACCGTCCAACTTTCACAAACTTCCACAATCAATGGCTTCCACATCCAAACCAGCCAGCAGCGTCAACGCTGATTTAAGTCAAACCGCAAACATCGTTGCGTCCCCCATCTTCATCGCCACTGAATCTATACAATCCGTCCTCTCACACAACTCCCTAATCCAGCACTTCCGCAACTATCTCCCCGTTGTTTCTCCAACAATCCATTGTCCAATACGCCAAAGCTATGCTGTTTCACAATCTTCTTCTCTCCTTCTCATGCCTTCTTGGTCATCTTCTCCCTCTCTACCTTACATAGGTGTGAAACTTGTCACCCACTTCCCTGGTAACTCCACCCTAAACTTGCCTGGAATTCATGGAAGTTACGTTCTTTTTAGCTCCGTAACTGGCCAAGCTTTGGCCACCATGGATGGCACTGTTCTTACACTTTATAGAACCGCTTGCGTGTCTGGGTTGGCCTCAAAAATTTTGGCTAGGAATGACAGCAAAGTCCTCGTGATGATGGGTGCAGGCGCTTTGGCACCCCACCTGATCAAGGCCCATCTTGCAGCCAGACCCACTTTGCAAAAAGTGATAATTTGGAACCGGACGATGAAGAAAGCCGAAGACTTGGTTGAGAAACTGAAGAAGGAGGGCATTGAAAAAGAGGGGATGTCTGTCGAGAGTAGCGAGAATTTGGATGAAATCGTTGAATTGGGTGATATTGTGAGTTGTGCCACCAATGCCGACGTTCCTCTAGTGAAGGGCTCGAAACTGAAGCCAGGAGCTCATTTGGATTTGGTGGGATCATTTAAGGAGACAATGAGAGAATGTGATGATGAGGCAATAAGGAGAGGGAGGGTGTTCGTTGATAACGAGGCAGCACTGGAGGAGGCAGGGGAGCTGGTGGGTGCTTTCGAGAGAGGAGTGATTCATAAAAAAGATGTTGGCTATTTGATAGAATTGATCAGAGGGGAAGCAATTGGGAGAGGAAATGCTCAAGAGATTACTGTCTTCAAGTCTGTTGGTTCCGCACTCGTGGATATGCTTGCGGCACAGCTTGTGTACGAGAGCTTCCTCAAGGATTAAAACTACCAAAGGTCAAGATCTTGGTTAATTGCTGCTATCTGGTAAAATGAGTGCTTTGTATTTTCTCGCTGGGTATTTTTCTTAAAATGAATTCTCTTTCGCTTCTATTTATTTTCCTTTCATATTTATTGTTGGTTTCCTTCTGCCTGGAAAAGGGGATTGGGAATGAAGATGTTCCCTTCAAATGTGCCCTCTTCAAACCATCCCGGATTAGAGATCGCAAGTTCGACTACATGCGAACCACACTAACAAGATTGTGGCATTCCCCCTGTAGACATAAACACATCTTCTTTGTCGGCTTGAAATTGAAACTTTATCCTCACAGAGTTTCTGTTTCTCATTTTGGAATAATATGTAATCCAATATAAAAGGTAACATATGAGATAACCTGCCCAAAAAGAGCTTCCCAAGAGGGAAAACAAAAGCCACGATGCGCATCATTTGACAGGTGCATCCACCGTAGCACAAAATATTCCATTAACCTTGAATTGATAAAACACCTTTCCTCAGATATTTTTTTTTAAGAAACCAATCCCGAGAGACTACTGATGAATGGGCAGGCATCCAACTAAGTTGGCCATTTGGCTTGTCCACACCATACCGGACAAGCATCCACAATCACAGCAATTACCCTGTAGACAAGACTTCTATTTGCAAGGTAACTAATTAAAGTTAATATAAACATAAGCAAGTTATAAAGAAGGCAGCATTTCGTTCAAAATTAATGTTGGGGTACCAAATGCCCCAGAAACATACAACATAAATTAGAAGCAAAGCTTCTGTAATATGTTAAAGTCCCGGCGTGCCATGTAGGATGAGCCAGAAACCTAGCAAACAGTAAAACGGTGTCTCTAATCCTTCTTCTTTTCCTTAAATGGCCCTTTTGGAATTTTACTTAAAACTTTCTCATCCAGCACTGCACACTGCTTCTTGATCTCGACTAGTGCTTTCTCAGCTAATGGATCAATCTGGTCCTCATACTTCTCATAAACCACAGGCAAAGTGTGCAGCAAAACAAAAGCTGTTTCGACGAACCCAAGAAATGTCAGCAACAGATCAAGTACATATGTTGCGTCTAAGTAAATAATAGAAAATGCCTTATTCCTTACATATGTAGCACAAGGTCAGGAAGTTGAACCAATTCCCAAAAATTGAAAGAATCCACAAGCCAGCAATTATCTGACACACAAGAACAAAATGGCCCATGTGTATAAGTATTAACACATCCCCGGGTATATTGATAAAGTGAAAAATGCAACTGAGTTATTTACATGTGCATAAAAAGGAATGCCAAGCAAATTTAACAAAATACCATTTGCAGGATGATTTTAGAATAAAGTACCTAATAAATATATCAGGCACTAGGCCTGCCCGAGGAAGTACTCAATGCAACTCAAACAATGATGCCCCCATTACAAGGTGCCAGAATATTAACAAAAAGCAAGGACAAAATCAGCTTACAGCAAGAAACATCTTCAAATCTCCCCCCGATGCAATATCACGCAGAACTGCCGATGCACGATTGATTTCAACCCTCAGAACAGAAGCAACCTCAAGGAAACATTTCTCAGGAATTAGGACTTCGGGGATTTGAGGTGGAGACCTAATAAACAAGTCAAGATTAAGCAATTATAATAATAATAATAATAATAGTAATAATAAGACATAACCCAAGCATCAAGTATTGAAAGACATATCTAAGAACTTACTTTTTTATGAATATCGCTACATTGGACCACAGGAAAAGGATGGCCAGAGCAAAGATTGATAAATGGCAGACAAGAGTAATTAAGTGATATTCTATTAATTCAAAAAGAACCCAGATTACTGTTGCAACGCCAAGAACACCAGCAGAAATTTTCTTGTTCCTCCATAACAAGACATCAGCAGCTGTGAAACATGTGGATATAAAAGTAGCATGAGCAAAAGGAGAGAGAGAGAGAGAGAGAATTTTGCAAAACATTCTCATATTAAGAATAATTTGGTAAATGAAATTAATGGGAGATGCCAAAAATCGAGTCATTCAATGCTTATGCTTTGTCAGCCCCCCGCAAGACGAACGAATACGATTAAAATCTTCTTTCCCATTCCCCAGATCAATTCCCAGTGGTACCTTTGCAGATTATTGCAATCTGAAAATAATTTTTAAAACTTCCAAAACACAAAGACAGGAGAGCCAAAAAATAATTAAGGGTAACCCAAAAGCAAATAACATTCTTCCAATCAACAGAATGATCAATCTCGCCATTGCACGCCTATCAATCCCTTTATTGATTCAACGAAAATTCGAAAGCCTGGACAAACAGAAGCCTCGTTGAGAAATGAAATGGCACGTAGCTTCAACAAACAACAAATTTAGAGTAATCGACCAAGAAAAAGATACAAACAACCGATATAACAAAGGCAATAAACAAACAGATGGAAAGCGCCCCAACGTTCTGCTAAAGAAAAATAGCAGCAAATCATTCAATAACCAAAGTTCAAATGAACTTTCTACATTATAGCAAATTTCTGAAAAGATATGCTCGCATTGAAGTGTATAATTTAAATTAACAGTTATTACAAACACAATTTGGATGCGATGGGGAGAGAGAGGGAGAGAGAGCGAGGGTACGTTTTCCACCGCCCAAGACCTTGTGGACGGGCTTCTCTCTGCCGAAAAGCCGATGGGCTTTGGATTTCACCGAGTGCACCTTGGAGGCCTTGTCGTCATCGGAATCGGAAGAGGAATCGTGGCTGTGGATATTCTCCGTGATCTTATCCAACAGCGACTCACCGGCCGCCGCATAGTGCTCGCCTGCGTGCTCCGCCATAGATCTCCGCCGATGAAGGGAACAGAAATGAAGCGAAGAAATGTGAATGTTTAGAGAGAGAGAGAGAGAGAGAGAGAGAGTTGCAGGTTTTTTTTTGGGAGGGGGGGTTTGGAGACCGAAGAAGTCCGTTTGGATGGTTGGTTGCAAATAACGGAAAGCGAGAAAGGGGACAGGTGTCTGGGAAAGAATGAAGAGGGGAATCTCTAGAGGCATTCAGGCTGTCATGCCTGTCGCCTACCCTGCCAATCTATTCTCCTCACATTTATCCCCTTTTTTTGTTTTTTTTTCCCCATTAAGAACTTTAGAAAAATTTGTTTACATACGAATTTTGTGGAAAAGAAACGGGTTGGAAAGCGAAGGGAATGCGATGAAAAATGGTATAGATGTATAACTGCTTTAATACTCTCCTTTTATGTAGGGAGAGAAAAAAAAAAAACACACAATTAACCATAAGGCTGATTTAAGAAATTGAACTAAACTAAATTAGGACTAGCTAATCAAGTTTTCACATACAATAGTGTGATCGAAAATTGCGTAAATCACAGTTACGTAGAATAGGTGTCGGGTACATCGAGACTTTACAGGCTGTGACATTGACACATGACAATCATGATATTGAAAAAAAAATTTTTTTTTCTTTTTTTTTGGTTTGTTATGGGGACAAATTATAGTTCTGCGTTACCTGCATAAGTAATGATTTTTTACGAAGTTGAGCTGTGATGCCTGAGCTTCTCGGTGGCTGTCATTTTAACATTAGCACAAGAGGGAGGATCCCCTTCCCCGCTGCCCGATGATAAGCAGGCGCGGGTGTTAGAAATAAAATAAGAAAATTCAGCACCATTTGAATTGAATGGCATTGCCATTGAACCGCATGCTTTTCAATTTACAGAATTTAAAGATGTCTGTGAGATTGGTAATCTAATGGAACTACCTAGACTAGTTGGAAAGTCCAAAACCTGGACTCTATTTTTGAAATTCATAACTCGATAGCTGCCTGCTAAATCAAAGCCATGGTGATGACAACACCAACGATTTCAATTTGTGGTCATTTTTAGTGCATTGCTTGGCGACTATGCCGAGCAAAACGGACGTCTACACGTGAATGACTCATAGAAATATTTCACCGGGAGATGAAGCACACGCGACTGATAAATAATCGTCTGATTACATGCCTCCCGACTGCGTCAACGACTTCTTGCGTACTTCATACTTATCGAGGTTCAACGTTGGTGTGGTAAATAGCAAAATTCAACTCAATAATCGTGCGATCGGCAACTACCAACTATTCTGTATACCAAAATGCCATATCTGCGATGAGTACCCAAACTGCCGGGCATGTAGTATGGTTGCCAGAAGTATATATATATATATATATATATATAGATATAGATTAATTAGGGGAAAAAGAAAAAAGATGCTTTTGTGCTTCAAATATTGAACAGTTTGGACGATCCACTGGCAAGTATCAACGAAGAAAAATTTGTAAAAAAAAAAAAGAGAGAGAGAGAAAAAACAATCGAGAGGAAGACAGATTCGACGACACGATGCATAGGGAAGATACAAATACGACAATCAAAGGCATATGGCAAAAAAAAGTTTTTGAGTTACCGATAGTCCAGTATTGTTCTGGAAACTGGGCTCGCGGTTGCTTAGATATTGCCCCCTTTTGCCTTCAGCAACCAAAGATGATTTTGCATGTCCACTGTACGCATTCATCTGAAGAGACCATCTGCCTATATATCGCCTTGTTTAGCTGTTTGAGGGCATAATGGAACATCTCGGAGCATATGCTTTTGCGTCCGTCCCAAATGCAAGCAAGCCCGTGAGTTGTGCAGTTGGCATTCGGCTATTTTACCCACCACATTTCCCAAATTCTCTCTCTCTTTTTTTTTTTTTTAATTCCAATTTCCTGAGTTCTACTCAACGGTAAACTTACCATAATATAAAAAGAATGTTTCTATTCCTACCCCGAAACTCAGGCTTCCGACTTTCAAACAACTCAAGGCCTGAAATGGTCTGGGCTAGAGAGGCCGATGTAAACTGAGTCAGAGACAATGTTGTGATCACCTTTAACCAACGGCACACTTTCTGGCCGTGGCCAGTAGCCCAATCATTTGCATCTCCACAAATACGCATTTTAAAGTTGCTGTGCTACTTCAGATTTGATCTGGGCCAAGATTATTTTACAAGGCCTGCTCTTGTAAGATTAAATTTATGGGCTCAATGACTCTCGACCTTCGCACTTGCCCAACGGGCTACAATCCTTGCACCTGCTCGCACCCCAAAACTTTATCAAACGAAAAAGGAAAAGCTTCCTCTACCCGAAAAAACAAAAGGAAGAAAGGGTCACGTTCCTTTTTCAAAGTTAATTTTATCAAATCTTTACTGTTGTCACGAGCATGTAACGCTTTTCTAAAGTTCAATACTCGAATGCCCTGCCCTAATTCCCTTTTCCCGCTACTATATTAAGTCGTTTAAACTAAGCACGGAATTAAATTGTTTATAATCATCCATTTGAACAAAACACAAATGGACAAATAAACAATGAAGAATATCCCTGTACCTTACTAATCGGATAGCCCCGAAGGCCCATCCTATCCATGACCTTGCGGTTCAGAGCAAGCTAATTCCCGTTCTATTTTGAACCAAAATAAATAACTAAATATATAAATAAATAACATATAACATCCACAAGAGGGCCAGTGGACGCCCGACTTATCTTCACAGGTCAAAACTTTTTTTTTTTTTAGCAAGACTTGGACCCCTTAGCGCAGTCATCCATGGAAACCTGTTATAAAGACTTGGGAGGGACTGGGTCTAAAGCTAGGGTCCAAAGCACATCATGCGCGCCATAGCTGCACCAAAATGTGCCTTTGCCTTGTAAAAGGACCCAAATTCTGACTTTACAGACCTTTTAAGGCTCTCTGCAAAAGTAAAGCACCCCTCCTGCAAGGTCTTACTGTGGTAAACGACCTTACGTTTCCCGTTCTTTTTGGAGTCTTTTCTTTTTCGGCCTTTGTCTCTTTCCTTTTGCTTTCTCTGCCCTTTTTGGAAGTATCCCATTTTCCCTCTATCGTCGTTTATCTCAGTTGGAAAAAAAAAAAAAAATTCTCGTGTTCAGTTGGCTTTCCCAACTAGAATTCCGTGGCCCTTAATTTCAAATAAGTTCACTGAGAAACCCCTAGCGAAGAAGAGTACAATTTTATTCAGGGTAAAATAAAATACCATTTGAACTCGTCTGAATGGCGTTCAGCATCATCGAGTTATTTCAGGTCCCGATCACGGGGGCGAGAGGCTTGCATAAAATTACCACGTCGAAGACTCAAAGTCAACGCTAGTCTTGACGCCTTAATTACGGGACATTAAAGAACGCAGAATCTTACGGCAGTTTGTCCAATTCTGGACCAGTTTGTTTTGGTTATTCCTCGTCAACAGCAAGTTTCTCTTTTGGTTTTCAAATTGACTATGATACGCTATTGTCATACTTCAACATAATCACAAGAAATTGAAAAGAACTTTACAAGTCTTCAATCGTCGGGACAAATGGTAAATGTCAAAAAAACAGATGAGAATAAAGGGAAAAATCTTAATCGGATCAGAGCACAGACAAAATTTTTATCTAAAGGAATAACGTAACGTAAAAGCACTTGTTTGCAGGTGCGAAAACCTCCGTATACTAGTCATGTCACCTCTCTCGTTTCTCTCATCCCTTGCCATTGACGCAAGTCTGGCAACCACCTTTTGCTTCGACTCCTTGTCCGCTTAATCCAAGTGCATAATTGAATTGCTACACAAATTTCACACAAATTCACTAATCCCTTCCCTGGTTAACCTCGGGAAGCATATTTCGTGATTTTTTGTTTGTACAATCAACCTCCAACTCAAAAAGTCTGATCAACCCTGCAATTCTTCAAGGGTAAGAGCGTATCTGCAACTCTGCATCCGTGGCTGAGCACTGTCCCTTCGATTCTTTTATGTGGTGTTGACTCTGACTCTGACTCTCTCTATCTCTCTCCCTTCCCGAGAAATGGCCATGCGCAGGGGTCAGACTGAAAGTCTGTGTGGCCACGTAAAATACCTCCACGTCAATAGAACATCAAAACGTACAAAACATAAGCTTACAAAAAGCAAGCCTCTCCCTTTCTCTCTGCACAAGCACAAGCCACCCTTTATTTTTAAAGCGCGTCAAAAAAGAAAAGCTTGTGTCTCACTCTCCGCCTCCCTTGAAATACCGTTTCAATATTCTGCAACTAAACCAGACAGTCTCAAACGAAGTGCAAAAGCTCTCTTTATCTCTTATGGCTCCTCACATTGCCTCACGCTCTCTCTCCCTCGGATTCTCTCCCTTGCATTGCACCAAACATAAAAGCCCTCGATAGGCCGCGGTCTTTTCTCAAAGCTTTCTCTGTTTCTTTAATTCATTCATTCTTTTTTTTTTTTTTAATCTTTCAAGCTTATGGCCATGAAAGCTCTTTACTTCCTCAACTTCTGGAGACCCACCGCACACAAAGACCACCAACTCTGGAGTGGAAACAGTCGTACAACTGAGATGCCAAACACAGTTGTCAACACGGGTAATGAATTCGAGGAAGAGGAAGAGGAAGAGGAAGACTCTTTCTTTGAATTGGAGCTTACTGTGCCTGACTTTGACAAAAATGAAATCGCGGGCGGCAGCAACAAAGACAACCGGTCACCAGACAAAGGTAGCAACAAGATTGACATTATGGATGAAACTCTTCACAGCTCCCCCAACAAAGCCGACAACAGACAAGACAATCGTCCTCAATCAGCCGTTTCTATGCCCACTACTGATTTGCTCTCCAAAAGAAAGATCCTCCCAATTGAGGCCTTCTTAAAACCCCAATCCCCTATCTCCTTGCTAAAATCAGCCCCAAGATTCCGTGTCCTGATGTTAAAAAGGTCGAAATCAACGGCAACGCACCATACAGAAAAAACAGGGGAAACTAAGCGGAACGGCGTTCTTGTGGACACCCAAAAGCAAGAAAGAAAGCGATTCACGTTGAAAGTCAAGCTTGAAGAAGCTCGAAATGGCTTTGTATGCACCAGAGACAACAGTTTGAGGAGAAAGATGTCAGAGGACTCTGTGTCAGATGAATCATCCAAGCGACCTTCCAAGGAAGGGATGCAAAAGTACTTGAAGCTAATCCGGCCTCTGTACCGCAGAGTTTCTAAAAGGCAGGGAGGGGGAATGAATTTCTCGCTCAGTGAGTTATCGATATCATCGGCGTCGTCTTCTCCGGTGACGCTACCGGCGGGTTCGCCTAAAAAGGAAAAACAGGGCAACATGTCGGCAGGGTTTCGAGTCGTTTGTAAGCGTCTAGGGAAGAGCAAATCGTTCAAGGCGATGGCTGGAGTTTCTGAGCGTAATGTTAGTAGGAGAGATGATTCGCTGCTGGTGCAGCATGACGGAATCCAAAGTGCTATCCTGCATTGCAAGGAATCTTTCAATTCTTCTAGAGGTAATTTTTTTTTTTTTTATATTATCATTTGGGTTGAATGTACCGATAAATTTCTAATTGCCTCGTTATGCACAGTTTTACGTATTCAGTAACTCTGTTTACTACTTACGAACTTTTTTGTGTTTTCAGATTCTTGTCTATTATCGCGATTTGCGAGGGATCCCTTTCCTGCGAGCTCGATGGATTCGCCAAGAATTTCCAAGGAAGTGAATGGAGTTAACTAGGCGTTTCAAAGATTTTATCTCTTGGATTTCAAGAATTTAAATTTCTGTTTCTGTCTTGTTCGTATGCAAAGTCAGGCAACGACCCACCCAAAAGAAACCAAAAATTAAAAAAAAAAAAAAGAAAAAAAAAATATATAGAAGATATAGAAAGAGAGAACGAAAATATTCTAGTGCTTTTATCTTCACCCTTCTTTTTTTTTTTTGGTAGATGGTGATGGGTCATTATGAGAAGACCTGAAAGAATCCAGGTGTTGTAACTTTTGCGTTTCTATTGATTGTCTTGTACGCCGTCGTTGGCATCGTGTTTGGTTGAGAAATACGTGATGTAGTTGTCGTCAAAGACGTGATCATTTCTGGATACGAAAACTTAAACGGCTTTTTGTTTTTTTGTTTTTTGTTTTTTTTTTTGCAAGAAAAGTTTGCTCTATCTGATTACTTGAGAGAGATTAGGCTTGTCGGGCAGAAAATCTGTGATCCGTGACATAATTTCTTTATGGGAAACACTTAATCGTGACCGTGCCTTGGTTTCTTTTCCACGCCTAAAGAAATTTATCGTTTTCTTACTCTACGATCACTCTAGTCCATCAAGTTTATGATTCAAATTCTCCTGGGGTCCTGCCAATGCTTGCTTTCCGTCCTGCTGAGTAGTTTGACATGCCACTAATGCTATAACTGCCCTAAACTTGCTAACTCAAGTCTTTTTCTAGAATGAAAATCATTGGACAGACGGTCCCAATGATTAGACAAAATGTGCGATCACTTACAACTCACTTAACTTGTAGTGATTTTGGGGTTTGATTGTAACTTTATCCAAAGGAATGGATATGTTAGTTTATTATATATTGATGCAACTTTGGTGATTAAAACCTGCACTATCGCGCCTAAAGAATATACCCAATTTTTTTGAAGATAAAATAATTAAAAGTGACACTATTATGGAATGGAGCACACTACCATATTAGCAAAGTTACAATTTAAAAAAAAAAGAGTGCCGAAGATCTCTCGCATTATGATACATGGCTAGGGGTGATGCATGTGAATGTATCACGGTAGCTTCCTTGGCAGACTGGCTTGCCAAACGTGCCAGACAAGGGAGATGTCCCGTGGACTAGATGCCATCCCCTCCCCCAAATCTTGCAAGACGTTTTTGTAAGAATTTTATGAAGCAATGACATCGTTTCTGCTTTGCTCATATATATATATATATTAGGGGGGAAAATTCTAGTTTGGAAAATTTAAAAGCATGTTGTGTAAGTCCACTTTCCAATGACATGATGGGGATAGAAGGCGAATCCCTTGTTGCATCTCCCTCCGGCCAGCGCCACCCATGGCAAGCTGATGTCATTCATTTCTCCCAATTCAAATTGACTGCTTTCTTCACAGACAACTGTGCAGAGACAGGAGTTTCAAAACCACTATTATTGGTGAAAATTTAAGGCGGCACTCAGACAATATCGTATTGGCACATCGCATTCCGCCACATAGCAAATTAAAGAGAGCATTAAATCCTACAACAGTATAACGTCTTTTAGGAGTGTTGGATGTGTTGTGCAAGAGTGAATTTTGGCAGTAAGTATGGCACAATAGCATGCACTATGTCGGCAAAACAACTAATGAAACCTTAGTCCTACAGTTGGACTCGTGGCTACAAAGGTAAAAAAAAAAAAAAAGAAACTGGGATATGCATCTACAGCATTAGTTTATATACTGCGAATTCAAACGAGAAACACTATAAAGTGGACGTTTGACAATTTGGAGCAAGGAATTTCAAGCGAAAAACGAAGGATAGCGATGTTTGGTTTGGGTCATTCGAATCAAATGAGGACCAAGACCCTGAAATCTGCCCCCGGAGCAGAGCCAACTTTTCAAAGCAGCATCATAATGACCAGAAATGTTATATGACTGAGGAGGAGTAGCGTAGCCCCGCACGTCCTCCATATTAAAGGACCCCAGCTAGACAGACCACATATGCACTACACCGACCGCAAAGACGTAGGAACCCGGTCCCACTCATCGCGATGTAATAGCTCTAGTCTTGATCAAGTTCAGAGCTGACGACCCATGGCTTGCAATCTGATGGGCTTCTTACACAAGAAAGGAATTGATGATTCCGTAGGTCTCGAGTGGGTTCCGTGCAAGGCCCACGTCATAGAATTCACAAATTAACGATTTTTCATAAATCTTGAGCTTTCCAGATTCGAGAAAGTTTGGACATATTCCTCTTTGAATGACAGTGGACAGTGCTTGTAACTGGACGATAGTAGGAGTTTGGCTGAATTCTATTTGTATATTACTTGTCTCACTAGTCCCAAAATCCCAATTAGTCGACGAGAAAGTGACGTGGTAACATTCAGAGAGATGCTGAGGGCATGGTTCGTTGAACGAAGCAGGCAACCAGCAACCGGGGCAAGAGATACACGTGTCCAATTCGAAAGAAGGAATGTGCGTCACAAAGATATCCACTACACAACACAAAGTCACAAACAGGCCACTTACACAATATTTTCATTGCCCCCGTGAAAAGGTTTTAAAAAAATTACGTAGAAAACATGATGTATTTTGAGTTTTAATAGAAGTCGGATTTAATAATACTCTTGATGATAAAAAATGACCTTTTATATTTCTGTATCAAACTTGTGTATTTTGTGTAAGGACTTGAACTAGTTTGATAGTAACTTTACCATCACCATGGCTCTTTCCGTGTACTCCTTTAGGCATTACTTAGCATTAGTCCATTTTTTCATCCGTTTTGTCAAAATAAGGCCTAGTTATGTCTACTTCCTCGTGTCATTTCTTTGCAAACTTGTATATAGAATAATTATTCCTTATGTAGGAAGAAGTAATTACACTCAGAGTTAGAGGTTATGGTCCTGTAACAACCCCGAAAGGGCTTTTGTTTATTGCTTCACTCCTCTGGAGATTGTAGGAGAATTAGGCAACGTCAAGCAACTTTGCCCAATCTTACTAGTAGGCATTAACATAATGCTTTAGATATTACTCCAACAAGGCATTTACTTGCTCTGTTTGCCCATCACTCTAAGAATAGAAATTTGTAAAGAAGTTCAAATTGGTTCTTAGTAGTTTAAATAGCTCACATCAAAATTTGCTTGTAAAACGAGGGTCCCTATCACTAATTATGCTTTTGGGAACACCCTATAACTTCACCGCGTTCTTGAAGAATAGGCAAACAACTCTATCCACCTTGCAATCAACAGAGGCAAGAATGAAAGCACCATACTTGTTGAACTAATCAACTATAACCATGATACTTTTAAATCCGTCTAACTTAGGAAAAGCCATAATGAAGTCTATCGAAACACTTTCCCATGGTCTCTCAATAATGGGTAGTAGCTCAAGTAGACTAGCCTAGTGGTATTATTCTACCTTTTCTTGTTAGAAAACTAGGCAAATTAAAATATAGACCTCGACATTGGCATGCATTTGCGATCAGTAGTAGTGTTGTTAGACAAGTGCAAAGGTTCGTGTCATACTTGAGAGACCAGCTTATAAGAAATCATGACATTCCTTAAGGATTTCCTTCCTCAAATTTCCCCACTTTGGCACAAAGACTCAGTTACCAATGGTTGTCGGGACTTTTTCATCTAATTAGAATAGATGAGTCTTCCCCTCATTAGCTAACTTCAACAAGTTCTTAGCCAGAATGTCCTGCATTGTGCCTTTTTTGATCCACTTAAAGAAGTTGCTTTTTAGCGCATTAATGGACATGACAACTAGTCCCACCTTTTGACTCAATGTATACACAACAACATTGGTTTAGTCTGGTATGTATCGTAATGTGTAGTTGAACTCTACCAAGAAGTCTTACAAATGAGCTTGCTTGGGGCTGAGATTCTTCTGCATTTAGAAGTAACTTATGGTGACGTTGTCAGTCATTATCACAAACTTACTCCCGAGGAGATAATGTCTTAGGTGTGCAAGTAGCGGATTATAACAATTATCTCTTTGTCTTAGATGGTATACTACCTCTCCATATTATTTAGTTTGTGACTTTCATAGGTAATAGGATGCCTATCTTTTATCAGGACTCCCCCAATGGAGAAGTCAGATGTATTAATGTGGACTTTAAAAGGTTTTTTGTAGTTCAATAGCACCACAATAGATTCCTTAGAGATTACTTACTTTAATCCCTCAAAGGAAGTTTGGCATTCCCTTGACTAATGTCATATGTTGTTCTTCTTCAGCAGGTTGGTTAGGGGTGCCACTATGATAGAATATACTTTAATAAACTAGCAATAGTAGTTGATAAGTCCCAAGAAAGATCGCAGTTCTGGGATTTTAGTTGACGGCTCCCACATTTGAATGGCTTATACCTTTGTTGGATCCATCATCAGCCTATTGTTCTCAATCTTATGGCAAATGAAGTCTACCTCTTACTCAGCAAATGAGCACTTCTCCCTTTTGACATACAGCTCATTTTATTGAAGAATTTGGAAGACTTATATAAAGTTCTTTATGTGCTACTCAACAGTGTTGTTAAATACCACGATGTCGCTATATATCATGATGTCATCCAAGTAAATCATTACAAATTTGTCAATGAAGAGATGTAGTACCTTGTTCAAGATAGTACAAAAGGTAATTGGTATGTTGGTGAGGCCAAAAGGCATGACTAAGAAGTTAAATGCTCTATAGCATATCATATAGGTTGTCTTTAGTTCATTATCTTGGGCAATGTGGACTTAGTAATAGCCCAATTGCAAATCTAACTTGGTGAAATACCTTGTCTTCCCTAGTTGTTCAAAAAGATTAACTATCAAGGGTATTAGATACTTATTCTTGATAGTGACCTTGTTTAAGACTCGGTAATCAATGCATATTTATAACAAACAGTCCTTCTTCTTCTAGAAGAGGATTATAACATTAAAAAGGGCTTTTGATGGTTGAATATAGCCTAAATCGATCAAGTTTTAGAGTTACTTCCTCAACTTAATGAGCTCTAGGGGTGCCACGCAATTAGGGGCTATGACAAAAGGTTTAGCGTTGGGTTCTAACTAGATGTAGTGATCCATATCTTGTCTAGGAGGTAGCTTTTTTGTCAATTTAAGAAGCATCACATCCTTGAACTTAGCAAGGATAGCCTAGATAGATTGTGGCAATACAGGAATAGGTGTTGCTACGTCTTCCCTATCACTGAGTTCCTTTATGGTATAAACCATTTGAATTATATGGTAGAAATCATTGATGGTTTTAACTTCTCCATGCTCTTCAAAGGAATTATTTAGATCTTACATGCATCGAGGATTACAAAAAAACTCAAGGCAAGAATAAGAAAAGTTAAAGTTTAGCAAAAAAATATAAAACCTAACACCATTTTAAAATCATTCATAGGAACAACAGTGAAGTTTAACTTATCTATCCAATCTCCAATTTGGACAATTATTCCTTGCACTACACCTTAGACAAGTTTTGCCTCCAAATTGATAGCCTTAATGGTGCTATTCCCCTTTGCAAGTTTATAGCCTAGATGCTCAACCTCTTATATGTTAATGAAGTCATGTATTGCTCTTATGTCTACCATCGCACATGTGGCTTTTCCTTCAATGGCAACATGTACTTACAATAGTCCCTTCTCCTTAGGGGTTGATAGAGAGAAAAGCTTGGACATGTTACCCAATTATTAGATACCTTTCATATCGATCTGGGGCTCTTCCTTAGATTTCTCCTTATTAAGTCCTACCATCATGGCATTCATTGTCTTATGGTTGAGGCAGCCTTTTATCCAATGCGGTCTATCACAAATGAAAAAGGATTTTAGGGGATTACCTGTGCTACGTTTACCTGAAGAATTTCTAGCCATACTTAAGATTACCATTTAAGGATTTTTTGTGTCCACCCTTTTTATGTCCAACATCATATTTTTACTTATTTTTCTCTCCCTTACTCTTATTGGAGTTCAACTTTTTACTCTTAAAGTAGGAAGAGTAGTCAATGAATATCTCGATAGCAACAATGACAACATTCAAGGTTTGCATATCACGCATGTTTAACTCAACTCTAGCCCAATCCTTCAAATTATCCTTAAAGTGGAAAAGAAGTTCTTTATTAGGCATATCAATTTCAAGTATGAGGGTAGCAAATTCCTTAATGTAATAGAAAATATTACCTATTTGACTTAAGTGACTTAACTGTCCCCTAGTTTTACTGTCCGCATTGTGAAATACAAAGTATTTACACAATCTAACCTTGAATTGTTTCTAGGTGTTGAGAATGCACAAGTCTTTCTCTCTTTCATAATACTTTTGCCTCCAGTATAGTTGGGCAGTATCCCTTAAGAAGATTAGGGTGTTGCATACCTTAGCAAGGTCATTAACAATCCCCATGGCCTCAAAGTATTGTTCGAGATCGAAAAGAAAGTTCTCCATAATAATGACATTGCAGGTGCCATTTTACATGATAGGCTTAAGAACCTTCAAGTCATGCACTACAGTAATATTGGTGGTAGCAACTATACTAGCTGAAACTGGAGTGCTTCGACACAACGACTTCATTTCCCTGTGGAGGTCATGAATGTTTCCTTCAACGAACTCCTATAGGTTAAATGGTTCTTAGTATAAGGAGCGTAGTTCTCCCTTAAACGAGAGCCCAAACTCATCAACCATGTATTTGGTAACCCTCGTGATCTCAAGATTCTCATAGATCACGTTATCAACTTGCTCGCTAGGTTTATCCACTCTAGTGATCAAGTTAGTGACACTCTTCTTCAAGCCAACAACACAAGAGTCCATGGATTCTCTTATTGGGGCCTTAGATCTTCCATACTTAGGCCAAACGTGTTACTCCTCTCACCCATGCACTTGTTGCACCACTGAATACTTCTCCACAACATTCATAACAAATCCTTTCTCGCTTGCCTTACTCAAAACTTCAATAACAACTAGGTTGTACTTAGGATGAAACCGTTACTCTAATACCACATGTCATGAAGTTAAATCTTATTCATGCTAACTCATGCGATAATTAGTCAATCTTATGTAAAAAGACGAACTAAGTAAACCTTATAAAGTTGACAGAATAAGCAGAAAGTATTGAGAGGCAAATAAGAGAGTTAAAAGTATTAGAAGAATAAGGAGCACCAGAGAGTTATGCAAGTGAGAGTTTTATTGAGATAACAAATCATGCTATACAAATAAAAGGGGTAACTTAATTATACTTCTCAAAAATATGTTTTAAAATAATATATCTTAAATATTTAAAAAGAATATTCTATACATACATTTAAGATGGTCCTTTCCAAAATTCTCTAGGCAACAATAATGCATTTTGCAGGAAATCTCTAATCTCTAGATAAAGACACTTATACACAATTTTGGAACCTTTTGTAAGGAGCAAAGAGCTGAGCAATACTGACAGCCACTAAAGACTCGATTTTAGCCCTAATTTGCACCTAAGGGATACTTGAATGGCCGGACCAAAGTGTCCTTGTGACATTACGCGGGATTGCGCAATCAGCCGGTTAACATTCAAAGGGAGTATAATCGCCTCAAATAAGGTTCGAGCGGGATGAGTTCATTGCATAAAAACTAATAATCATGGGGAAGTTTTCTCGGATTCTACGAAGACAATTGCAAATGCACGAATTTTTAACGTAAGAATTCTAAAATCCCAATTTTCAGATTAAATAACACAAAAAACTGAACGGCATTTAAGCGGAAATTAATATTCTAATGCTATGTGCGGGAATGCATAGTTCCAATTACTCAAACTAAAGTGAAAAAAAAAAAAAAAACAAGGCAGTATAATCTTTAGTTTGCTCTAATCTCTATAACTTTTAGCTTGTAAGTCATGCTACATTGGATAATGAATTAGAGATAACAATCAAATTTAATTCATTAAAAGGAATCTATAAATTATTATTTTTTAACTTGTATAAAAATAGTAAAAAAAAGGTAAAAAATAATAAACTGAAATAAATACAAACAGAATTTTATGTTATATATAAAATATTAATATAATATAAAATATATTAATGTGATATAAAATTCTTTATATTTATTTGAATTCACTAGTCTTGCATCCATTCAAATTTTCTCAATTGAAAAGGTTAACCTAGTGTTTAATACTCGAAACCATTGGTCCATTCCCCATGTATGGATGCATTGGGCCAGGCCGATATGCAGGACCGATTTTTTAACTTGTCCCAACTCTTGCTGTCTCTCGCGATGGGTTTGAAGGAAATGGGATTTCACTTTTGAAAGAGGAGCTGGGCCTGCGTGCATGGAGCGGACCAGCTGGTACGCAGAAGAAAACTTTAGTTTTTTTCTTTTTTAAACTATAACCCAGCTCTTCTTCTCTCTCATTTGCGGGGAAGTGAGCAACAGAGCCCCAGAACACGACTGACCACGCCATTTGCTCAAATAGGAAGCCCAATAGCTCTGGTTCTACAAACCATACGCACGTCCTGGCCTGCTTAGTATAGAATTCTCGAGTTTGATGTATGGAAAAGGAAGATTATTGGGAAAGGGGCAAAAAAAAAACAGGAGGTTATGCTCTCCAAATGAACCATTCAAACTGTGAAGAATTAGGAAGTTGGTTGCGTGTTCTAAAAAAACAAACCATGCATGGACTTTAACGGTGGATTCGTTACGGGTTCTTTAGAAAGTTGTCCAACAATGGCTACCAGTTAGCCATAGTTACGGCTTGCGTAGTGTTTGTAACGCGTCTCAATCATGTGTTCTCTCTTCCAGTCGTTATTACAAGTTTCTACATTCCCCATAAGGATCCAAAACTTGAAAAATAACATTCCATGCATGATGATGACGCGAAAGGTACTGTTTCGTAAAGTGGTTAGGTGGAAGGAGGCATCACGGACAGCGAAGCCATCAATCAACGCACATTTCGTCGTGAGCTGTAGGCTGGCCATGTGTGCTCTGTCCAAGGACAAACAAACACTAACGATGCCAGAGAGAGAGAGAGGTGAACAATGAGCTCGTGAACTAGACCCAAAGTGTTAGCAGCCAGCGATTTTCCTTCTCCATCAGCCATATTACTTGTCATTTTGTGATCAAAAGGATTAAATATTCTGGTTTACAGGACACTCCTCTCAGCGATCTCCGGCCAAATACTCTAACCCAAATGGCCACTAATTGAACTCTGGATCCGAAAATCATGCACATTATCCTGAACTACCAATTAATTGAGTCGCTTTAACTTTTCCTTCGCCATTATATCACTCCCTCCCCATTTTTCAGCTCGCTGATAGGATGGGTGGATGCCCGTGTACGCTCGGAATGGAAATGACTTCATGTCTACGAGTGTACGGATGCACTCGTGATCGCCTAATCATCCGACCAAACAATTGATACAATATACAAGACCAGCTTTTTATCGAACTTTAGTGAGCACAATAAAGAACATACTCATTTTGTCGAATAGGGAAGCTGTTGGAGTATAATTTAAATGCTTTTTTAGGTTAATTGGCTCCGAAAGGGCATGTCAGTGCCTCTTGAGGTGTAGATCATCTGGAAAGAATCTTGAATGAGATCATCCTTCGCGCGGACAAAATATAGGTTGCACTGTGCTAAATTTCTCTTTCAATGTTTCTTCGTGCAGTCTATAATTTTTCTACCCTCTACATCCTACATTTTCGTGTCAGCTTGGGGCATCTATAGTCTAGAAAGCATTTTAACAAGATCTTTTAGCGTGTTTTTACAATGATTATTATTTTTATTTATTTCTAATATAATTTATTTATAATTTTACATTAAATAAACCTATTTTAATTAATTTTTTTATTTTAAATGCATTTCATATAAAATTATAAATAAATTATACTAAAAACAATACAACAAAATAGAAATCACCGTTTTTCACTCATCAAAAAAATATCTTTTACTGTTTTTTTTTTAATAATTTTTAATTAAAGGATCTTTTATTGTTTTTAATTATCCCTCATTCTCTCTTATTCGCCGCCAGAATCATAATTATACGAAGTCATGGAAACTTTCTCGACAAATATTTCCTCATACTTCTCTGTCCGCGCCTAAGCGATTCCTCTCTCTTTCTTGCATCTCCTTCTTCTTCTTCCCCTCCATGGAACACCAATCCCCACCTTCACCTTCACCACTGGCATCATCGCCACCCCCAAAAACATACAGATTAACGGCCTCTTCAATCTCTTATGCCAAATCCACCACACCCTCCAACAGCATTATTGCACCCTTCTCTCTTTTTAAACGGTGTACTACAACCCCACCAACCTATATCCTCAACGACGTGTCGTTCACAGCATATCCATCTCAAATCCTCGCCATCGTTGGTCCAAGCGGAGCTGGAAAATCTACCCTCCTGGACATTTTAGCAGCCAGGACATCGCCAACAAGCGGTGCTGTTCTGCTCAATTCGAGCCCTATCAACCCTTCCTCATTCCGCAAGCTCTCTGCTTATGTCCCACAACACGATGCAAGCCTGGAGCTGCTCACTGTATCCGAAACTTTCGCCTTCGCCGCTCGTCTTCTCAACCCAAAATCATCCCAAATTGCCACCATCGTCAACTCTCTCCTCAATGAGCTGAGTTTGACACATTTGGCTAATTCTCGATTGGCACATAATCTGTCGGGTGGTGAGCGAAGACGTGTTTCCATAGGGCTAAGCCTCCTCCATGACCCTGCCGTTTTACTGCTCGATGAACCCACTTCAGGCCTCGACAGTAACTCGGCTCTTAATGTAATGCAAACCCTCAAGTCCATTGCAACTTCCCGTTACCGCACTGTGATTTTGTCTATTCACCAACCCAGCTTTAAGATCCTTAGTGTTATCCATAGAATACTTCTGTTGTCGAAAGGAACTGTCATTCACCATGGGACACTTTCTTCACTAGAAACTTGGTTGCTTTCTAGTGGTTTTACTGTCCCGCCACAGCTAAATTCCCTAGAATATGCCATGGAAATTTTGAGCCAGCTCCATGGGAGTAAACCAACCACGCCACCATCATCCATCCCTCCATCACCTGATGACCATTCCGCTAGTTCTCCGTCTGCTAACCATTCAATTGATATCAGATACAAAAGCTCGAGGCTTCAAGAAATCGCTGTTCTTTATAATAGGTTTTGGAAGATTATATACAGAACAAGACAGCTGCTATTGACGAATACAATAGAAGCTCTTGTTGTTGGTCTTGTCCTAGGAACCATCTACATCAACATGGGATACGGCAAGGAGGGTATTGAAAAAAGGTTTGGTCTCTTCGCCTTTACGCTCACCTTCCTTCTATCTTCCACAACTGAAACACTTCCAATCTTCATCAATGAAAGGCCAATTCTCCTTAGAGAAACTTCAAGTGGGGTTTATAGACTCTCATCTTATCTCATGGCAAACACATTTGTCTTCCTGCCATACTTGCTCTCCGTGGCCATCATATACTCATTCTCGGTCTATTTCTTAGTGGGCCTTTGTTCTTCATGGCAGGCATTTGCTTACTTCGTCTTGGTCATATGGGTCATCGATTTGGTGGCAAATTCATTCGTTCTCTTCTTAAGTTCTCTGGCTCCAAATTACATAGCTGGAACTTCTCTGGTCACAATACTTCTTGCCAGTTTCTTTCTCTTCTCTGGCTACTTTATTTCACAGGACAGTATGCCAAAATACTGGCTCTTTATGCATTTCTTCTCCATGTACAAGTATGCCCTCGATGCCCTTCTCATCAATGAGTACTCTTGCCTTGTAAAGAAGTGTTTCTTGTGGTATGAGGAGAGTAAATCTTGCATGGTGACTGGAGGCGATGTGCTGCAAAAGAGAGGGCTGCACGAAAGGCAGAGGTGGACAAACATCTATATTTTGATAGGATTCTTTGTGTTCTACCGTGTCCTCTGTTTGCTTATGCTAATCAGAAGGGTCTCGAGATCCAAAAAATAAAGGCAAGTAGTGAACTTAATTGTTCACAAACCGCAGTTTCTCTTCTAATTTAAGTTTCCTTTTTGTTTCGTCTGTTTGCCGAGATTCATCGTCTGCAATCGCTTCATGGGCTTCGTAAAGGACTGCAATGAATAGACTACAGAGCAAAATGCCTTGTAACCAAGAGTTTCTGTTCCTCTCCCTCTGTTTTTTTTTTTTTTCCCTATACATAATTAACGAGGAAGAAATTGCTTTCGTATCTATTTTATCTATTTTCCATAAACTTCATTCATCAGCAATTAACCGAAATGATATTTCAATTGTGATTATCTGCATGCATTATACTATAGAAAAGGTCCACTCTAGCTTATTATAATATATATATATATATATATGCATAGTGGCTCTTCTTCAAGAAGTTATAAAACAGCCACAAATGCAGATGGTGACCCCACACATTCTCTGGTTAATTATGGTTCACGGGTGGGTCTAAGACCCGTCTCCTTTTCAGTTTTTATTTTTTATAATTTATTTATATATTATTTTAGAAGCTGGTCTGCTTTGCGCGAGTGAAAAATCCAATTCCAAGGTGTAGGCTTTGAAGTTGGACCAGTGCATGTTCACGGGACTCCTTTCTTTGCTGGTCTTCTCTGTCGCACGTGAACCAGCCGTTGGGTTTTCTCGAGTGCGCTCTGGCGTACGAGAATTACGCTTCGAGTTCGCTCTTTCCCTTTTCGATAAGAAGGACAGATCAATAAATATTATCAAAATAAATAATAATAATAATAATAATACACTTTCTTTGCTAAAAAATAAAGTTACTACGCAATTTTCCTTTTGTTAATTCTCTATTTATCCAAATCATTCGGCTTGCATTGTCTCTGATATGATAGTAATAATTGAGCTCGTTTTGGCGCCGAAATTTCAACATTAGCTGAACCATGGCCCTATACCGAGTAATGGACAAAAAGCCTACAAAAATCCATATTCCTTTCGCATTGCATTGCCACAGGAGCACAATACATTTGCTTCTTTAGTTGTCTCTCAAAAGAGAAAAAAGAAAAAAAAAAAAAAAGCTGTTGCATGGTCGATGATTCATGAATGATGCGGTGTAAAATCACTTTATGGAGTTCTTTTTCCTTTTTTTTTTTTTTATTTTACTTTCGGGAGCAATAATTTAATATTTATTGTGTAAATTTCAAAATTGTAAGCATTAGTTGCTCCAACTTCGTGGGGCACTACAAATCCCCAACAAGCTAAAGAAATTTCCTCGAACCGCCCAAAACAAATTGCCCAATGGGCCTCAATTATTATGTTGTTTGTGGGGCGCCGAATGAATGGTGAAGGCCATTCCGGTAAATGGCAATAGTTCTTCAATCAATCAAAGCCTAAAATGATGCAGACCGATGGGACCGTTACACGGACACCAAGAGATGAAAGAGGTGGTATGGACTGGGCGGACTTGGAGGAACATTACATAACGTGTTGCTTTGCTGGTGGATTAAACATTTTTTTAACCCACCAAAAAAAAAAAAAAAAAAGAGTTGCTGCTGGTGGGGGGTTCTGTGGCTCTATATAGATGGGTATGGATGCTTCGTCTCATAGTTTGTTTCTTAAGACTCTCTCGCTATCGTCTTTTCTCTCTACCTTCTAACGTTATATTAAATCAAAATTTAATGATTTTTTTTAATCTTACTATTAAATTTTCTAGTTTTTATTGGATCTACGAAACCTGGAGGTTAAATATTTTTATTCTTTCCCTTAATTCTGACTAATTATCCTACTTAAAATCTATTAGTTATAAATAAGATCTCCTCTTAAATGAGAGTTTTTTTTGTTGCTCTACTGCGTCCTAGGATTCTCAAATGGGCT
>CM034045.1:348308-360062 GCA_019804595.1 Bruguiera parviflora
GTGGTTAGCGAGCCTTGACTTCCTGTCAGATATCAGTATTAAGTCCTTCAACAAATGTTCCCACCAATTGCTTTTCAGACCAATCTTTACCTTGATTGGCAAGTCGCTCAAATCGGCTTCGATATTCGAGGATGGTGAATGTCTAACGAATTTTTGTGAGCTCTCCATTAACATTGTGGTATTCCGAAGGCCCAAATCGCACAAGAGAGCCTTTAATGAATTCAACTCACGTTGGAACTCCGCCATATGTTTCGACCCAATCATACAATTGGATTGCATCACCTTCTAATTAAATAGAAGTAATTTCAACTTTAATGAGTTCTAACGTATGATGAAAGTGAAAATATTTTTTTGCCCGGGAGATCCAATCTGCTGGATCACTCTCGTCCGAGCGAGGAAATTCTACCCTTGTGTGTGATTGGGTATAGTCACGATTGGTGCCTCCACAAGACTCTATGGGTTCTCCTTGCTTATTAGTAGATTCAGAAATATTGTCTCTTGATCGACTCCATGGTTTAGAAAGAACTATATGTTCAAGCCTTTTGAAGGACTCTTGCATTTGTTCTTGCATGAGAGACAATGATTCGTCAATTTGGGATACTCTGACATTTGAATCAAAAGAGTTGTGTGAAGACATACTGTAAGATTGCAAGTTGGTGATATTTAGGATTTGTTTTTGTTGTCAGGTAAGGGGCATAAACCCTTTTTTTTTTTTTTTGATAGGAAGGGATGGAACAGATCCCTAAGAACGCTGCTCTGATACCAGATGATAAGAACCTAGGATTTTGGGAATAGAGATTTAAAATATGGAATGAAAAATTGAAGATTAAAAATAAAAAATAAAAGAAATAGGATTGATCGCTTCGAGGAGATCAGCCTCTAATAATCGCTTCGAAGGGATCGATCTCCAATAAGTTAAATATTTTGATAATATTATTGTCTAACTTTCAAAGTTATAGGAAATTACAATTATATAAATTTAACAGATGATATAATCTCACCTATTAGGAAATATAATCTTACTTATTAAAAAATATAATCTTAAGTATTAATGTAGAAATAATAATAAATAATTATTAAATAAAAAAAAATTATAATAGAATCGCATCAGCGTGGCATCAGCTCATGGGTTATGTGTCTCCACGTATCAGGCTCTCAATCCTCGGCTCATCGATTTGTCAAGAAATCGGAGGTCTCGGTTTTAGTACTTTTTGTGTTAGTCTTTCGTCTACGTTGCCTCAGAAGGCACCCATCACCCAACAGTTTGTCTTTTCGGGATGTGGCTGCGAGGAGTTGCTCATCGATTTCGTGAGAAAAAGGAGAGGTTTAGGCTAGAGAAAACTGAAAGCAAGGATAAGGCGAAAAGGACGGTTCTGATTTCTCCACGCGCAGCGATGCAAGCAACCGGCCAGTCAACCTGCGGGAGTCTTTAGTCACAGGGAGTCACGCGAAAAATCATGACGAACGAGATCAGAATATTAAAAAGGACAACCATTGGATTTCTTTTTAATTAATAAATGGTGCCATTAATACAATCGTAGAAGACTAAAAGGATCCATAGTCAAGCCAAGCTATGTGTACGCGCAAAAGGTTTGGCTTTTCTTCCGGTGCTCCCACAAAAGCTACTAGCATGAATGCCATCGACTGTTAATAGGAAACTCCGATGGCCCTCCTTCAATGGCTGAACGAAAGCTCGATACCAACTTTTCTTTTAGCATCCATTTTAGTAGCAATAGTGCTGAAGCAACTCTTGCAGACCAAATCGAGAAAACGAAACCTGAATCTCCCACCTAGCCCTCCAAAATTACCAATCATTGGCAACCTCCACCAGCTTGGAAACATGCCTCACATATCTCTCCACCGTCTAGCCGAGAAGTATGGTCCGATCATATTTCTACAGCTAGGTGAGGTCCCAACTGTCGTTGTCTCGTCAGCTAGATTGGCAAAAGAAGTGTTGAAAACCCACGATCTTGCTCTCGCTAGCCGTCCTCAGCTCTTCTCTGCTAAAAGCCTATTCTATAATTGCACTGATATTGCCTTTTCTCCTTATGGTGCTTACTGGAGGAGTATAAGGAAAATTTGCATTCTTGAGCTACTCAGTGCCAAAAGGGTCCAAACATACAGCTTCGTGAGAGAAGAAGAAGTTAATCGCATGGTCAGTCGGATATCAGAGTCTTATCCTGGAACAACAAATCTGAGCAAGATGATTGGACTATATGCAAATTGTGTCGTTTGCCGGGAGGCACTTGGAAGAGATTTTTCGGGAGGGGAATATGATGGGCATGGCTTCCAAAAGATGCTTGATGATTACCAAGATCTGCTCGGAGGATTTAGCCTTGGGGACTATTATCCTTCTATGGAGTTCCTGAACAACTTAACAGGTCTGAAATCGAAACTCCAAAGCACATTCATGCGTTTTGATCGGTTTTTCGATGATGTAATAAGGGAACACCTGAATCCTGAAAGAAAAGAGGAGCACAAGGACCTCGTTGACGTTTTACTCGATATAGAGAAAAATGAATCGGCAGACATGCCACTTACCCTGGATAACATCAAAGCAATCATCTTGGTCAGTATTATAAACAACTTGATCTGTGTCTTCTACTAAGAATTATGTGTCCGATTCATCTTTTTGGCTTCGGCTGCTTATGTTGTGCAGGACATGTTTGCTGCTGGGACAGATGCAACTTTCTTTACCCTTGACTGGGCAATGACTGAGCTCATCATGAATCCCCAATTCATGGAAAAAGCACAAGCCGAAGTAAGGAGCGTTGTTGGAGAGAGGAGATATGTGCAGGAGAGTGACCTTCACCAGCTTGACTACATGAAATCAGTCATCAAGGAGGTCTTTCGGTTCCATCCACCCGCTCCAGTTTCAGTCCCAAGAGAATCAGTTGACGATGCCATCATCGATGGTTACGACATTCCAGCCAAATCAAGGATTTATGTCAATGTCTGGGCAATAGGGAGGGATCCAACGGTATGGGAAAATCCCGAGACATTTGAACCAGAAAGATTTATGGGCAGTAGTATAGACAACAGGGGGCAGGACTATGAGCTGATACCTTTTGGAGCTGGCAGAAGAACCTGCCCAGCAATCACGTTCGCATCGGCAATTATCGAGCTTGCTTTGGCTCAACTTCTCCACAGCTTTGATTGGCAGCTTCCTCCAGGCATCAGAGCTGAAGACATCGATAATACGGAAGCTTTTGGCGTCTCGATGCACAGGACGGTTCCTCTGCACGTCATTGCTAAACCACGCTTCCAAGGAGAATGACGTTGCGATTATAATCATAGCAAGCGACATCAATATAATATATCCGACTCCTTGGATATGCCGAGAGACTGGTTTTATAACCTTTCTCGAATGATTTTATTGGTGTATTAAGACTCACTTAATCCTTGTATATTTACTGTTAAAAAATAAATGAATAAATAAATAAATAAATTTGCTCTGTAAATTGTTCGCAATGTAAATTGTACAAGGGGATAAGCAATTGCTCTCAAAGATCATGTTGAATAAATAATTGCCCTTTAAGATCATGTTGGATATTAAAGTGAGAGTGATAGTAGTTCATCTGCATTTACACCTTCCGAGGCCCTGCTCTGACGATAAATGCTCGTCCCACACAATATAATTGTGGAGCAACTGAACACGGAGAATGGAAAATGGCTAGCCTGAAATTGATCCAAACTTGAATTGCAGAGACACCACCCAAGGTGAAGACCCAGGCTCTTGAAAGTTAAAATGGTAAACAAGCATCTCGAGATTACTCCACGGTAATTCTGAATTGCTTCCTTTTTCGTTTTGTTGGGTGACCAATATTTTCGATGACTGGCTCAATTTAACAACAGAGCTGAGGGTCCTCGTATTCGGTGGCCCTCGGTTTGTCTCCCGGTGAAGGAGTGTCGGTTGCCAGAAATATCCAAAACCGACGTGTCGGTTTTATGAGATTCCTCGGCCGACCGACTCGTTGGCCGAGATATCTGGGTCGTCCGACCCGTCGATCTTCCGAGATTTCTCAAGCTACCAACCCGACGAGGTCCGAGAGAAAATTTCTCGTTTGTTATGGTTCTGCGTTTCCCTGTCGCCGGTCAGTAATAAAGCCTCAAACAGCCGAACCAGTATCAAATCGCCGACCATTTACTTGACAAAAAGGCCTCAGGCTGCTGGAAACACGTGCTGCTGCTGCGGACCAGGTACTCTTCTTCTTCTTATTCGTTTTTTTCCCTGTCCATTGTCTCAATTCTTTCCTTTCTCTCGTTTCGTTTCCTTGTTAGGATTATTTGGAAAGACGAGTACATATCATAATACACGTGAAACCCTATGGAACTCATACCATTTTCTCCACTATTTCAGTATGTGCGTTCCAAATTGTTCACAAATAAAGAATTTTGGTGATTCGATTTTTATGAACTTTCATGCCAAAAATTTTCTCGATTGTACCTGATTCTTTCGTTACAAATTCACTAATACGGTTGATTGCTGAATGTAACATATCACATATGTTTGGATTTTTGTTTTTTCCCACTTTGTGTGATGTTTCTGCTGCACGAGGAAGAATGGTAAACGATGTAGACAAGAATTTTGCATGGATCAAAGTTTTATCCCCAAAAACTTATCAAATGAGGTTATAATTTGGAGTCAATTTTCCAACAATATCCCGTAACTGTCACTCGTTTCTTTAATGTTACTATGGTTTTTTATTTTTTTCTTTTTTTCAAGAGGCCGAAAAATTAAGAAATAAAAACAAAGTTACCAGAACCTGGAAGACGCTCTTTTAAGCTACTTCTTCCATTAGAAAAAAGGAGTTTTTTGGCCTCTCGTTTCTCTCTTTGGAAGCTTGTCTCACCTACTTTCCCTGGTAGGTACAATTCAACGTATGGAAGCTGGAGCGTCAAGCAAAGTAACAATGATGCAATTCCTGGTCTATGTTCTTCCCTTCCTATGCTTCTCAGTCTTCCTCATAAAATGGTTCCTGACTCCACCTAAACCTAAAAATCAACCAACTTCACCACCAGAGTTCCCAATCCTTGGAAATCTTCACCAATTGGGTCTGTAACTCCATCGTTACTCGCGATCATTAGCCCAGAGCTATGGTCCTCTGATGCTGCTGCGATTTGGAAGCTTGCCTGCTCTGATTGTCTCGAATCGTGATACTGCACGAGAGATAATGAAAACCCATGATCTCGCTTTCTCAGACAGGCCAAAAGTCAGCATTACAGATAAACTTCTGTATCAAGGTAGGGATGTCTCCACTGCACCTTAGGTTGAGTGTTGGAGGCAGATGAGAAGCATCTGTGCGCTTCATCTTCTGAGCAACAAGAGGGTGCAGTCATTTCGGAGCGTGAGAGAAGAAATAGCCATTCTTGTCAAGAAGATCCATGAATCGTCTTTGTTGTCTTTGCCAATTAATTTGAGTGAAATGTTTCCAACTCTTGCAAACGATGTGTGTAGGGTGGCAGTAGGGAAGAAATATAGCGATGGCGAAGACGGAAGGAAGTTCAAGGAGTTAGTGGGGGAGTTTATGGTGTTGTTAGGCAGTTGTAGTATTGGGGATTACATTCCATGGCTAAGTTGGGTCGATATTATCACTGGTTTTGATGCCAGAGTAGAGAGAATTTAATTCCATGAATTTGACAAATTTCTGGACGGAGTAGTTGAGAGCATGAAAATAGCCCAAAAAGAAGAAACGATCGTGATAGTGTGCCTGAAAGAGATGAGGAAGAGGATGTTCCGGAGGTTCAGTTGAACTTCAAAAGGATAATACGACTGGCTTTCCCATTGCTAGAGGTAGCATCAAACCTGTGGTCTTGGTATATGTATCTCTCCCTGCCTCTTTAATTATCTCCTTGTTCCCTTCTTCTGTTTGAGTTTGGGGTGTGTGCTAGTGTGGCACATCTTTATGAAAATTTTGATTTGGAGAAAAGTGGACAGACATGCATACCTCATAAATGCATGCATTTTCATTTGAGGCCCTGAAGAAAGAAACAGCACAAGAAATAAAAAAAGGGAATCGGGAAAATCTCAAAGCTTTAATCTTAAATTTAATTTGGGTTTGCTCCTATGTACTCCCAAATATCTGATTCAAAGTTCTTCGAATTTTTTCCCTGAAAGAACAACTTTGATGAACTGGCTTGTGATGGGAAGAAAATAGCACGATAGTTATCACTCGAAGGATCTATTTTCTGGTGAAACGTATACGACACACAGAGTACTCGAATGGGTAATGTCAGAGCTCATAAGGAACCCCAAAGCTATGAAACAAGTGCGGGATGAGCTCAAGAAAATCACCGGTGGCAAGTTAGAAACAAAAGAAAGCGACCTAGAGAAGACGGAGTACTTGAAGGCAGTGATCCAAGAGACACTTCGTTTATATCCTCCACTTCCGATTGTTCCAAGGAAAGCATCCCAAGATATCAAAATAAATGGTTATGACATAGCCGCTGGCACAATGGCAATTACCAACGTTTGGGCAACTTGGAAGAGACCCTGCAGTGTGGGACCAACCTGAGGAGTTTGAGGCCTGAGAGATTCTTGAAATGTTGTGTAGATTTCAAAGGCCGAGACTTTGAGTTAATCCCATTTGGAGGGGGTCGGAGGGGTTGCCCTGGAATCTCATTTTCTACGCCAATTACTGGCAAATCTTATCAACAATTTTGACTGGAGTTTGCCCGGTGGAGCTTAAGAGGATGATTTGGACATGACTGAAAGTCCTGGTCTCGCCATTCGCCATTCATAGAATGGTGCCCCCTCTTCCTTCTTGTTGCAACTCCAAGTTCTTAGCGCCCAAAAACTAAAAAAAAAAAAAACCCTCTGGCCTACCCCAAGTAAATTTCAACTATAAGCCCCTGAACTCTTGATCTTAGCATGCACCAATCAGTGCATTGCCATCAAGGCAGTAAGAGGGTGGTTGATCTGAAAACCTTCCGTCTATGTTTTCCTTAAATCTGTGGCAACTACGTATGTCAATAATACTTGTTGGAGTCAGGACCGGATGGTGGAATTGCAGTGCATTGACGAAACCTTCCTTCTTGTCTCGTCAGGCGAGACTGATTGTGAGATCATGAAAACACAAGATCTCGTCTTCGCAAACAAGACTAGACAAAAGATCGCCTTTCTTTTTTTATAGGCAACGTTAGAGAAGGAGACGGGTTATACGATTAAGAAGATAAAAAGATTGGAAAACCCAAGCGGCCACACATGACCCACACCCATCACACAACAACTATTTTAATTTTCAAATCTGCGTATGGTAGAGATGAGATTGAGAGGGGCAAGGAGCATTTCTTAGAGATGTTATCTCGCGGCAATAGTAAGCAATTGCCAATTAATAACATTGTATGTTAGTAGGACGTAAAGGTGCGTTTTACAAAGCCTCTCTATCAGTTGCAAGCAATTTATATTCAGTTTTATCCTTGCACCTTGTTATCCCAATTTTCTTTGTTTTTTACAATCTTGTAAATTTGTTTCCCGAAATTAGATAGAATGCATGGCCTCGACTGGATTATCTATTTAAATTTTATTTTTGTTAGTCGAAGCAAGGGGGTACGAAAATCCCTCCATGCCCAAGATTTCAGAAAGAACGGCGAAGCCCGACGATTTGTCTCTGTTTAGGTTCCAACTAGAACGCTCAGAAAACGTAGCATGAACTGTAGGCTCGCGATGAGGACCCAGGGTCTTACGAATAGGGATTTGAAATATGGAAAGATAAATTGAGATTGAAAATAAGAAATAAAAGAAATATAATTCATTGGTTCGAAAGTATTAGCCTTTAATGATCGCTTCGAGGGGATTGACCTCTAATAAGCTAAATGTTTTGATAATATTATTATTTGACTTCCAAAGTCACAGGGTATTACAATTATATAAACTTAACAGATGATATAATCTCATCTATTAGGGCATATAATTCTATCTATTAAGGGATATAATCTCGTCTATTAATACAGAAATAATAACGGATAATTATTAAGTAATAAAAGAGAATTATAATAGGGATTGCATCAGGATCACATCATTCCTCCGTCCTTCAAAAATAGCTTTGTCCTCAAGTCTAACTGATAATAAAGTCTAGAAATTGATTTGCAAAAGAATAATAGAGCTCCCAAGTAACATCCTCAACAGGGAGGTTAATCCATTGAACTAGGATTTGGACCACAACTCAATTTCTATGTTTGATAATTCATCGATCTAGGATGACTTGTGGCTAAAGGTTAACCTCTCCTGTGCCGGTAATGTCAGGTAGTTGGTTTTATGTCACCACACGATCTCCTACCTTCTTTTTCAAGTAAGAGACATGAAAGACAGGATGTATTTTTGATCTTACTGGTAAGTTAAGACAGTAGGCAACATGACCAATGCGCTCTAAAATTTGGTATGACCCAAAGAAACGAGGAGATAATTTCATTGAGGAGCAGATAGTGATGGATAACTGTCGATATGGTTAGAGTCTAAGATAAATCCAATCTCCCACTAAAAATTCTCGTTCTGTACGATGCATATCCACGTGTTGTTTCATACGGGCTTGAGTTGTAATAAGGTTATCTTTCAGGAGTTGGAGCAACCTATCTTTGTCTTGTAAGTTCCTATCAACTTGATCCATGTGAGATAATCTAACTGTATACCTTATGAGAGTAGGTGGAACTCGCCCATAAACTGCTTGAAATGGAGACATCTTTGTAAAGGAATGATAAGTGGTATTATACCACCATTTGGCCCAAGGAAGCCATTTTACCTAATTCTTTGGCTTGTCACTTGCAAAGCAACGAAGGTAGTTTTCCAAGCATCGATTGACTACCTCAGTTTGTCTATCTATCTATGGGTGATAGGCAATGCTCATATTCAGCTGCGTCCCTTGCAAGTGAAATAGTTCCTTCCAAAAATTACTGGTGAAGATCTTATCTCGGTCACTAACAATTGATTTAGGAACGCCATGGAGCCTTACAATATTGTCAACAAAAACTCGAGCAATACTAGCAACAGTATAAGGGTAGCTAACTGCACAAAAATGAGCATACTTGGTCAAACGATCAACAACAACAAAAATAATGAATTTACCTTGAGATAGTAGGAGTCCCTCAATAAAATCCATAGAGATGTCTGTCCAAACTTCTTCTAGGATAGGTAAAGGTTGAAGAAGTCTTGGAGATGCCACAGATTCATTCTTGTGACGTTGACATACATCACATTCAGTTACAAACCTTCTGATTTCCTTCTTCATACCTTTTCAATAAAACTCCTTACCAACACGCTTGTAGGTACGAAGAAATCCTGAGTGGCCAGCAGTCAAGGATGCATGATATTCTTGCATGATTGTGTCCTTGTAGTGAGAATGAGAAACAAGTACCAATCTCCCTTTATAACGTAAATCTTGAGAATCTCAAGTGTAATGAGTAACAGAATTAGGACTTGTCTGTAGTTTCTCAATGATCTCTCGAGTTTCATGATCATTCCACCACTCCCTCCTAATTTGCACAATTGTAGTACAGGCAGGGATAGAGAGTGCCACCACTTCAACCTGCTCCAGAATACGAGATAATGCGTTAACTACCAAATTCTCGCTCCTCTTTTTATAAACAATCTCGTAATAGCCCAGTAATTTAGAAATCCATTTCTGTTATTCCATAGAGGAGATTCGTTGCTCCAATAAATATTTTAGACTTCTATGGTTGGTCCGAATTTGAAAACGCCTTTCAATGAGATACAAACTGAGGTGTTTTGGTGATAATGCCTTACTAGTAAAGGTAATAGGATGACCTTCTTGAATTAATACTGCACCGATTCTGATTCCGAAAGCATCAGATTCAATAACAAATACCTTACTAAATTCTGGCAAGGCAAGAACTGAGGTGATGGTCATGGCTTGCTTGAGTCGATCAAATGCCTCCTCTGCTCTATCATTCTAGTTAAATGAATCCTTCTTTAAGAGAGTCGTTAATTCAGCACTGATCTTTCCGTAGTCACGAATAAACTTGTGGTAGTAACCAGTCAATCCCAAAAAGCCTCGTAGTGCCTTGATCGTCTTTGGAATTGGCTAATCCAGCATCACTTGAATTTTGGAGGGGTCAACCGCCACACCTTCTTTGGAGACAACATGACCAAGATACTCAACTGTTGGGCTAGCAAAGCTACATTTTGTTTTCTTAACAAATAGAGAGTTCTCATGCAGGGTAGTGAATACAGTTCGCAAATGTGATAAATGTGCTTTAAGAGAAGAACTATACACCAAAATGTCATCAAAAAATATCAGGACAAACTTACGTAAATACGGTCGAAAGATATCATTCATTAAACTCTGGAATGTTAACGGTGCATTGGTAAGCCCAAAGGGCATAACCAGGAACTCGTAATGGTCATCATGTGTCCTAAAAGCAGTTTTTTGAATATCCTCCTTATGGACTCGGATTTGGTGATATCCTGACCTCAAATTCAGTTTAGTGAATAGTTAAACACCTCCCAATTCGTTTAATAATTCATCAATCACGGGAATAGGATATTTATCCTTCACAGTGATGTGGTTGAGTGCCCGATAATCCACGCACATCCTCTAAAAGTCATCCTTCTATTTTACTAAAAGGACAGGAGATGAGTATGGGTTAACACTTGGTCTGATGATGCCAATTTCCAACATCTCCTTAACAATTTTCTCAATTTCTCCTTTTTGGAAGTGTGGATAACGGTAGGGTCGAACATTAATAGGTATATTCTCGGGTAATAACGAAATACGATGGTCGTGTGTCCTCTGTGGGGGTAGACCTGCGGGCTCAACAAATAATTTAGAGAATTCGGTCAATAGTGTCATAACCTCCTTCTGTTGTATGGAATGTGATTTGGCCACTTTTGCATCTGTCAATTGCACCAAGAACTCTTGTCCTGCCTTCTGTAGGACCTTTTCCATTCGATGACTACTAACAGTAGTAATTTTACCCCCACGCCTCCCATGTAATTCCGTCGCATGTCCGTTTAATAGAAACTTCATTCTTAACCTAGAGAAATTCCAAGTAATATCTCCCAAGGTCCGTAACCAATCAATACCAAGAACAATTTCATAATCTTTTAGGGATAGTAAGAAAAGATCAATATAAACGATCTGACCTTGTAACACAAGTTTTACCTTTATGCACTTCCCTTGTTATGTTAAATTTCTCCCGTTTGCAACCTTTATAACAAACTTGTCGCAGTCCTCAATTGAGAATGCGAGCCTTTTGGCGATCTTCTCATCCATAAAGTTATTGGTACTGCCCGAGTCAACTAATACCATTACCGATTGTCCCTTGAGGGATCCATCAATCTTCATAGTTTGTGGGTTTGAAAACACAGTTAAAGTATGCACCGCAGGCTCATTTACGTATTCAACAAAAGTGTCATCACCATCTAGGCTCGTGTGGTCCTCACTTATTTCTTCAGTCTCCTCAACTGGCTCAATCATTAAAAGCCTCCCTTACTTACAACGGTGCTCCTTGTGCCACTTCTTATCACAATGCCAACACAACTCTTTTGCCATCCGCTTTTTCAATTGTTCTTGGGTTAAGCGTCTAGTGTTAAAAGAACGAGTAAAAAAGGGTGAGTTGGTGTTACCTTCGATTGGTTTGCTGGCCACTTTAGCAGATGGCCGATGATTTTCAGCACCTAACTTCTCCTCCTGTAGGTGAACAAAGGAGATAACTGCTATCATTGTTCGTGGTTAGCGAGCCTTGACTTCCTGTCAGATATCAGTATTAAGTCCTTCAACAAATGTTCCCACCAATTGC
>CM034045.1:360162-371030 GCA_019804595.1 Bruguiera parviflora
CCTTTTTCTTTTTCAGTTTCGGGAGCAATAATTTAATATTTATTGGATAAATTTCAAAATTGTAAGCATTAGTTGCTCCAACTTCGTGGGGCACTACAATTCCCCAACAAGCTAAAGAAATTTCCTCGAACCGCCCAAAACAAATTGCCCAATGGGCCTCAATTATTATGTTGTTTGTGGGGCGCCGAATGAATGGTGAAGGCCATTCTGGTAAATGGCAATAGTTCTTCAATCAATCAAAGCCTAAAATGATGCAGACAGATGGGACCGTTACACGGACACCAAGAGATGAAAGAGGTGGTGTGGACTGGGCGGACTTGGAGCAGCATTACATAACGTGTTGCTTTGCTGGTGGATTAAACATTTTTTTAACCCACCAAAAAAAAAAAAAAAAAAAAGAGTTGCTGGTGGTGGGGGGTTCTGTGGCTCTATATAGATGGGTATAGATGCTTCGTCTCATAGTTTGTTTCTTAATACTCTCTCGCCATCGTCTTTTCTCTCTACCTGCCGACGTTATATTAAATCAAAATTTATTGCATTTTTCTTTTAATCTCGCTATTAAATTTTCTAGTTTTTATTGGATCTACGAAACCTGGAGGTTAAATATTTTTATTCTTACCCTTAATTCCGACTAATTATCCTACTTAAAATCTGTCTAGTTATAAATAAGATCTCCTCTTAATTGAGAGTTTTTTTTGTTGCTCTACTGCGTCCTAGGATTCTCAAATGGGCTCCACGCGTGTGATTGACTCATTGGGTCCACCAATGCGCGCTCAGCTGGGTGTCGTGGCATGTAATGGAAAACTTAGCCAGTGAGAGGATGGTACACCGAACACAGACATGACCATGGATCTCAAATTTAAAATGTAATTTAAAAAAAATATATATATAATATATAATATATAATATAATAATTATTTTCTAATGTGTAATTGTTATTTATTATATATTTTATGATAATTATTACTCATTATTTTTTAAAAAAGAAAAAGCAAAATTTTTTTATGCATGGGACCCACGATCCCGTTTGCTTCCCTCTTCTAGTAACTGGACTCATTTTCGATTAGGTCTCACGACATGACTTTAAAAAATAGAATGAAGATATCTCGTAGATTCTATTTAATAAAAAAATAATATTTTACATTTTAACTTTTCACACAAAATTATCAGATATTCAATTACAATAATAAAAACTCGTAATGTTTTTGTAGGTCTTAAACATTTTTACCTTCGGATATCGATATTTTGGCACCCTGTCGCCGTCGAAGAAACTTTTTTAGAGTTCTTTTTTCACAGAAAATTTTTAAGAAAATAAAATGATACTGTTATAAGGAAAATTTTAATTTTTTTATAATTATACTTAAAAAATTAAATTCTGATTTATTAGCTTTTATATTAATTTTTAATTTGATGTACAGAATCACTTTCTATCAAAGAAAATAGGATACTACTTGTCCGAGCGAAGGCTTGGAACCATAAACAATCCCAGATTAATTCATCCCACGGTCGAAAAAACAATAGCTGTAAGTGAGGAGAATTATTCATAGGTTAGGTATACAATAAATAGCAGTAATAGGCGGACGGGACAATGAGTTTTGAAGAGAGAGAACGTTCCGTACAAATGAGGAAAGTAATATGTGTTGGAAGAATAATGAATTATATAAATAATTATTTAAAAAACTCAGATTGTACATTTGTATATTTATTTTATTTATTCATGCGTCATATATTTTTTATAAAAAGAAAAAATAAAAAATATGCACGAAACTTATGTCCAGTTTGTACTCAGTCTCCTCACCATCCTGGAACGGGGTCCGTTTAGATTGTGCTTTGGAAGAATAGATGCCCGAAATGTCAAGCATACATGCAACCACTCTTTGGAAGAATAAGTTGTCTTTCGCTCTACTTCTCCCTCCATTGGTCCGTCTATGAATTAAGCAGGCAGAAGAGCGAAGAAAGTGAATTTTTACCCTCTGAGAACAATTAGATCATTCTAAAAAATCTAATTCAATTTGAAATTATGACTTACTTTTTTCTTTTCTTTTCTTTTTTTCTTAATTGCTGTATGAATTAAGCAGCTAGGTGGAAGCAATGTCCTGCCTCAATCGAACCAAAAGAAGCATAAGCAGAAAATGCAGACCAGAGCAAGCAAAAGTATAAACACAAAATAAACGCTGCATCCTGATATGAGACTCGCGGCTCCTTCCCGCACAAACTCGTCAACTCAACGGTTCCAGGACTCGACGAGTTTAGCCAGCGCCGCACGAGAAGAGCCACCCTCATTCAATGCCTCCTTGGCCGCAATTTTCATAGCGATCGTTCGCTCCCTAATCGACTTACCTTCCTCCGACTCCATCAACTCTCTAACCCGCTTCTCCACCTCGGCAGCTCTTACAAACCCGTTCTCCGCTTCGTTCATCGGCAAGGCGAGTTTCATTTCCTCCACCAGCAAGACCTTATTAAATCTCTGCTCGGCGTACAGTGGCCACGCCACCATCGGCACGCCACCGCACACTGCTTCAAGGACTGAGTTCCATCCACAGTGAGTCACGAACCCGCCAACCGAGCCGTGGTTCAATACCGCCACTTGCGGAGCCCATGATCTCACCACGTACCCCCTTCCCTCGGTACGGTCCAGGAAGCCATGTGGGAGCAGTGACTCCAAGTCTGGGTCTAGCTGTTCTGCGATGGCTGAGTTGTGGGTGTTTGAAGGCGGATTACGCACTACCCATAAGAACCTTTGGCCACTTTTCTCCAAGCCAACTGCTATTTCAGTCAACTGCTCTTTTGAGAAAAGCCCCAGACTTCCAAAACACAAAAATACGACGCTTTTGCTCGGCTGTAAATCAAGCCAGGTTAAACACTCGGGCGAACTGCTCTCTCCACTTTTGGCACCTCTTCGATTGTCCGCCTCTATCAACGGTCCGATGCAATAAAGAGGGGGTGTGGGATTATTGGGCACACAGAGTCCATCTGATATTGCCTTGACCGCTCTGCTCTCTAGCGATTCAAAAGTGTTGACTATAATTCCGGCTGATTCTACAGGCACGCGCCTAAAGAAATCGAGGACATATCTATAGGGCACATCGTTGCGGTCGAGAAATGGGATCGGCATATCAGAGGAATGAATTGGTGGCGTGCCTGGGATGTCTAGAAAGGCATTGAGATCTTTAAAGCTCTTGGTGGTGCTTTGGTGGAGGGCGGGCCAGTAAAGGAAGAAACTGAGAATACCAGCGCCAGAAGTCATGAACACGTAGGCAGGAATGTGAAGTTCATTGGCGACGGACGGAGCGACAGTGCAGAAAAAGTCCGAGATAAGTGCGCGAACGTTGTATGTTTGGGCTATAGACAGGATAGCTTGGCGGACGTTCGGGTTGCTGAGCTCGAGAACTTGGAGAGTGAGAGTTTCGAGGTGGGTTGTGGTGGTGGAAGGGAGGGTGATGGTGGGTAGACGGTGGAATTTAATGGAGGAAACGGTGGCAGAGAAGGAGGCTATGTAGGGAGCAGTGGAGCCGGCGTTATAGGGTGCGGCGACGATAAGTATGTGGATGGTAAGAGAAGGTTGGTGGGTAAGTAGGAGTTTTCCGAGTTCCACCATAGATATCAAGTGGCCTATGGCGGGCGATGGATAAAGGACAACGGCCTCCATCTCCATTGCTTTCTCGCTGTTTTGATTCCCCCGTGGGTGCGGGCGTATTGCTAAGAGCGTTTATCTAAACGACTGTGGCAAAGAGTTGAAATCTATGGACTTCACCTATTAACCAAGGGAAAGTGACGTTTAAAAGATACGTGTATATATTTTTAAAGGATGGATAATGGGAGGAGGCACTCTGGACCTCTCCTTAGAGAAAAATATGTCTGTAACGAGACATTTTCCACACAACAGACGACATTATATACTTTAATGAAGAGAAGTTGAAAACACCGTGTGGGTCACGGTTGGTTCCTGCACTCTTTATTTATTATTATTATTATTATTATTTTCTCTCTTTCTTCGATTAATTATTGTTTGCATTTTTTCATATTTCTTTTTTCATAGAATACGTTTAGCAATTACTCATCAGCAGTCATTACGGACTCAATCGACGGTCTTCTAAGATGGGAAATGCTGACGTGTGTCCCTTTTAACGTGTAGTAAATACATTCTTCTCAATGTTGTTTTAGAAAAAATTTCAGACAGAATTATGAACATGAGAATTAAAAAAAAAAACTATAAAATATTGAATTTATGTTTCAATATTTTTTTTTTATTTTGTGTCTCTGACATGTCTAACATCATTTTTTTAATTATCCAAATATTCGTAAAAGGAATAAATCTCCGGTTGCATCATTCTTACTTTTTGAACCTTTTCCCTCTTCTTTTTTATTCCATATTTGTTTTATTTCAAATATTACATAATTATAACATTATTGTCCTTCTTTGGTTTTGTTTCATTCTTTGCCTTATTTTATTTCTTCAAAACCTATCAGATGTATTCTATACAGGTTTTTGCTATTATAAGATAAAATTTTATAGGTACATCCTATCGAGCGCCGAGTTTAGCAAGTGGACTGAGCACTGGCTGACGACGTCCTAGGCGACAGTCAACGTAGTGTTGAACGGCTCGCGCCAGAATGAAACCGATGCCTTCAGAGCACCATTTTCTATCCTCCTTTCATATATACCTCGCGTGCTCGGAAAAAGACAAACGAATCTCATGTTTTATTACGAGGAACCGTTGACCATGTCAATGGAGAGGCTGAATGAAAATCAATGCCAGCACAGCGCCCTTTTTTTTTTTTTTTTTTAATTCTTTCATCTGTAGCTCATGTCATCGACCATGCGACTGGTGAAGCTAAATCAATATCGATGCCCGTAGAGAAACAGTTTTTATTAGTTCTTTTTCAAACATCGTGGCGTGATATAAGCGCAAGTCGAAAAAATTTGTTAATATTTGTCAATCACGTGTTAAATTTGATGCTAAAAACACCTTTGGTCGTCAGATTATAACAAATTAAACGTGCTGTTGTATTTATTAAAACAAAAGTGCTGATATAGTAACATAATAATGTGCATATAATGGCCAACAAATCACTTACTATTTGGTAAACCGCACCCTGTAGTCTGTACCACCAAAATAAGTAGTTCAGCTGCAAGATTCTGAACAAAAATTCCTGTTGAACATAAGGGCCGCGTTTAGGGAGTGGAGTTCCAGACAATCCCTCGCTTGCTATTCAGAATCGCAATAATGCACCGTGAAGACAGCACTAGCAGACGTCCTAGGCAATACTCCTTACATATTGGTCAAGAGTAGTGTTGAACAACTCACACCTGCATAGAGCCGATATGATTTAATTACAGAAAGACATATAGCTTATGTAATCACAAAAACAAAAACAAATCCCATTCCTTCTTGTTTTGTTTTAAAGGATACCATTGACCATGAGATTGGAATAGCTGAATAAGAACAGATGCTGCACAGAGCCTTTTATATATATATATATTCTTTCTTCTATAGCTTGTGTACTCACAAAAACACAAATGAATCTCATGTTCTATTGCAAGAAACCATTGACAATGTGATTAGAGAAGCTGAGTAAAAATCAATGCCTGCAAAGCACCATTTTTCGTTTCTTTTTAATTTCATTGGGCACCAATCCAAGCTACCGTCTTACCACTCAACTTATTTGTCAGTTACAGTTGTGCTAAATGCAATCTTGGTAAAGCATGTAGTAATAAGAAAACACCTAGACGCTTCATTGCAAAACAACTGCCAATGTGCATTAAGAATAGAATTCAAACAGCTGCACGTGGGCCTAAGACAGAAGTAGGAAACTAAAATCCTCATCTACCATACACCCTTTCCTTTCCAACAAGATCTGCATTCAAACTGAATCATTGTCAAAACCATGTCATTGACCTTGACACAACTTGTCTACAATAGCATCAGTCCTGTGCACATTCAGTTTGATCGTGGTGTTTAGACAAAACCATCCAATCAGCATACAAATGGCCCTTCCGAAGCCTAGCCCTTCACAGATTGCTCGATTCAAGGCTTTGTGTTTCCTTTTATCTAGGATTCAATCAGTTCAAAACAATGAAATCCAATTTGTTACCTGATAGGGGTTCCTGGAATGTAGAGGGGGTTTTTGACAACATTTTCAACATACAAGTTGTAAATGTACTTTAGAGATTCCCGTAGATCACCGGTCCTAGGATGTGCAATCAAGATTAGCTGCAAATAGAACGCATTGACAGAGGCTCATTATAACGACGATACAGAGATCGCATCTAGAGCATGCGGTGCAATGAATATAGTGACACGAATTTTCCAATCTGTTAGATGGCAGTGAAAATTATGCAAAATCAGAACAAAAATACTCCACGAGAGCAAAAGTGATAGTGCAGTACTATCTTGTGTAATATCCAACTTCAAATGGGGCATAATGATGCCATTTTAGCCCAAAGGGCTCTCAGGTATGATGTTACTAGCACACAAAATCTGTATTCAATTTAAACACAGGCAAGGTTCCTCGTTATCAGTAACATGAAAGAATCCCAAGAAATGTGAATGACTTTTCACCAACAACAGTTTTCATATAACTAAAATTGTTCTAATCACGATCAGTTTTCAACATAAAAACCAAAGGATAAATGTTTTCTTTTTAAAAGAGAAAAATCAGTAAGGTGCTGTAGTTACATGGGTGACAAGACAAATGCCATGCGAAATGCCATTCAGCTACAATCCTCAACATTTTCCGAGAGAAACATTAAGCTACAACCCACATTAAAAAGTAGTGAACGCAACTGAGTAACTAACCTTTATCCCAGAAGCAGTTTCCATGAAACTAAGTTTGTAAGTATTGGTACGAAAACTATGGAACGAACAGCCCTGGCCCGGTAGCTGAGGCATTCCAAGATTTCCCTTCTCTGCACTGCAACAATGTTTAAAGAAGAAATAAAAAAATAAAATCCAAAATAGCAGATCAACACAGCAAGAAAATCCACAAGGACAACCAGGAAACACACACAGACAACAGACGCTTGACACTTAACAACTACGAAGCAGACATATCTAGTAGAACACAAAGTTACCGCTAGTACATTTGATGATTAGAATCCAAAATCAAGCAACCACTTTTTTTTAGAGAAAAGGGAACAGACCTAGTGGGGTCCATCTTGGCTGTTAAGGACTTGAGGGAGAAGAGCAGACCGAACATGAGCTTATGGTCCTGCTGTGGGCTTAAGGTGTGAAGTGGGCGATTCCACTCCCTGTAGAACAAACACACCCCATTTCTATTAAAAACATACATCATGTGCGCATTGTTCCCCGACGCTGTCGGCGCCGGCGGCGACGGGCTTATGTCTGAACCTCCGAAGAACTGCATTTTTCTCTGGGATCAAATACAAATCCAACGAAATTGACTTCAGGAGAGGAAAAAAAAAAAAAAAAGAATTAACAGGATCGCCCCGACGATCAGAATTTTCGAGCTACAGATCTAATCGGACAGAGGAAATTGAAAGACGGAGTTGATTCCTTTTTCTTCTTAATCAAACGAATCACAATGTCAATAGCTTAGCTGAGGAGAGCATAAGATGGGTGAGACGAGATAGGCGTACCTGGTAGGCCCGGCGAGCCGATCAGAGTGCGTCCGCCCAGGAGAAGAGAATCCAAATGAGAAAGAGCAGAGCAGCTGTTTTTGATTTGGAATGGTGCAAACGACGTCACTTTAACTATTATCAATTTCCCCCTTTTTCTTTTTCTTCTTCTTTTTTTTTTTTTTTATAGGTTTTTAACCCTTGGGCCTTCCCCGGTCTGTCTTTGCTATTTTGTTCATCGGCTCTCGAACTTCTTGCCTTGTGGGAATTATGAGTGTTAACCCAGACCAACAAGCAGCAAGGAGGGCCATATCCAGTTTTTAACCAAGGTAGCTTCTTACGTACAAGTATACATAACCACAATTTAAACCCATGATCCTGCCAAATGTTCTTTTTATTGTGGTCTCCAATAGACAATTCAATCAATGACAAAATGATAATGTTGTATTGAGTGGGACACTTCGTTAGTAGTCGAGTGCCTGGTAAAGGAAATCCCTGACACCCACCCTAACGCAAATCTAATGTACTCCTGTGAGGAGGAGATGCTGAAGAAAATTTGTCAGGTCCGTATCTCACAGGTCCTCGGAGAAAGAAATCAGGCGGGCGCCTTGAATGGTTAATTATACTTTATCACTTAGTTGGGGTTTTTATTCGTTGCCAACAGTCCCAAAAGGAATTATTAGAATCCTTCGGAAGATGTATCGGGGGTTCTTTGGCCCCGCGGATATTCTTTTTAGTTTTCTTTTATTTAGACCTTAAGCCTCCTGTTTGATCAACGCAAAAAAAAAAAAAACCAAAGAACCGACTGACTGGAAGAAAATAAACTAAATAAAAATAAAGAATTATTTCTTCGAATCCTCGATCAAATCCATGCATAATTGCGGTTTGCTATGCATCCTCTTTCCCTTTCCGAGGAAAAGAAAATTTCTAAGTAGTTTGCTCAATTTCATCGCAATGCTACGTGTTTTGTCAAAGGGCCCCGCTACACGAACGAGACGAGGAAATAGTGGGTAGAGTTTAGCTGACTAGAACCACCATGCTTCCATTTCTCAAATCCCAACAATGGCACCAATGAATAGCTCGGCAGTAAATAAAGCCAATACGACCCAAATGCCGGGCAATGAAGCTTCCCAACATGAAAACACTTAGTGAGTGAGAGCATAGAAAAACATCTAGAAAAGGCTTCACAGCATTTCGGCTACCGAGCTGCAGCCGATGCAGGACACTCCCTCAGAGGGCCGCCTCTCTGCCGATGCAGGATACTCCCAACCAAAATCTAGCCCAGCTATTGAAATGCAGACAGTCTTCCACAGTTTCAAAAAGAAAACAAAACAAAGGCATTTTTTAACCCACTCAAACGATGTCTCCGTGACTAAGTTGAGGAAAAACTAAACCGTCAAAGAACACCGAACGCAACATCCACTCACATCTACTCATCACGACTTCCGATGACTCGTCAGCTAACAATGCTTTAGTAGGAGATGGTCATCATCCAGGGAGAAAAAAACAAAAATCACACAGTCCAGGTACAATATATCCAGTCGTCAAAACAAAAGATCCGTATATATATATATATATATATATCTACGTGAAGGTTAACTTGCTTTGTTGAAAAATAAAGTTATTACGCAAATTTCCTTTTGTCAATTGTCTGTTTCTCCGAGTCACAATTGCGCTTCGGCTTGCGTTGTCTTTGGTCTGATATGATAGTAACAATTAAGCACGTTTTGGCGCCGAAATTTCAACATTAGTTGAATCATGGCCCTATACCGAGTAATGGATAAAAAGCCTACAAAAATCCATATTCTTTCGCATTGCATTGCCACAGGAGCACAATGCATTTGCCTCTCTAGTTGTCTCTCAAAAGAGAAAAAAGAAAAAAGAAAAAAAAAAAGAGCTGTTGCATGGTCGATGATTCATGAATGATGGGGTGTAAAATCACTTTATGGAGTCCCTTTTTCTTTTTCAGTTTCGGGAGCAATAATTTAATATTTATTGGATAAATTTCAAAATTGTAAGCATTAGTTGCTCCAACTTCGTGGGGCACTACAATTCCCCAACAAGCTAAAGAAATTTCCTCGAACCGCCCAAAACAAATTGCCCAATGGGCCTCAATTATTATGTTGTTTGTGGGGCGCCGAATGAATGGTGAAGGCCATTCTGGTAAATGGCAATAGTTCTTCAATCAATCAAAGCCTAAAATGATGCAGACAGATGGGACCGTTACACGGACACCAAGAGATGAAAGAGGTGGTGTGGACTGGGCGGACTTGGAGCAGCATTACATAACGTGTTGCTTTGCTGGTGGATTAAACATTTTTTTAACCCACCAAAAAAAAAAAAAAAAAAAAGAGTTGCTGGTGGTGGGGGGTTCTGTGGCTCTATATAGATGGGTATAGATGCTTCGTCTCATAGTTTGTTTCTTAATACTCTCTCGCCATCGTCTTTTCTCTCTACCTGCCGACGTTATATTAAATCAAAATTTATTGCATTTTTCTTTTAATCTCGCTATTAAATTTTCTAGTTTTTATTGGATCTACGAAACCTGGAGGTTAAATATTTTTATTCTTACCCTTAATTCCGACTAATTATCCTACTTAAAATCTGTCTAGTTATAAATAAGATCTCCTCTTAATTGAGAGTTTTTTTTGTTGCTCTACTGCGTCCTAGGATTCTCAAATGGGCTCCACGCGTGTGATTGACTCATTGGGTCCACCAATGCGCGCTCAGCTGGGTGTCGTGGCATGTAATGGAAAACTTAGCCAGTGAGAGGATGGTACACCGAACACAGACATGACCATGGATCTCAAATTTAAAATGTAATTTAAAAAAAATATATATATAATATATAATATATAATATAATAATTATTTTCTAATGTGTAATTGTTATTTATTATATATTTTATGATAATTATTACTCATTATTTTTTAAAAAAGAAAAAGCAAAATTTTTTTATGCATGGGACCCACGATCCCGTTTGCTTCCCTCTTCTAGTAACTGGACTCATTTTCGATTAGGTCTCACGACATGACTTTAAAAAATAGAATGAAGATATCTCGTAGATTCTATTTAATAAAAAAATAATATTTTACATTTTAACTTTTCACACAAAATTATCAGATATTCAATTACAATAATAAAAACTCGTAATGTTTTTGTAGGTCTTAAACATTTTTACCTTCGGATATCGATATTTTGGCACCCTGTCGCCGTCGAAGAAACTTTTTTAGAGTTCTTTTTTCACAGAAAATTTTTAAGAAAATAAAATGATACTGTTATAAGGAAA
>CM034045.1:375438-506445 GCA_019804595.1 Bruguiera parviflora
TACAGTTAAAGAACGATACTCCTCTCCACTTGACCCAGAAAAAATAATAATAAATAAAAATAAAAATTGGAGACTCCTAAGAAAATATGGGGACGGGTCAGAGCTCAGAAAATGTTAACTCTGTTTTAGAACGAAGTTGGGTATGCAGTTAGGCATTACTTATATTTTAAAGTCAAAAAAAACTCTTAACCCAATTTAGCATAACAAACTCATTTGATATAGGACGTGATATCTTAAAAAGGAGGAGAAAGAAAAGAAAGGAGAAGAAGGGAATGCAATTGAAAACTGAGTTTTGCCACAGAATTAGAGGACAAGCGTCGTTAGAATGGGATTTTCTTCTAAGAAAGATAAAATTTGTTCTAGCGGAGGAGGGTGATGGCAATGGCATGTTTTTTCGGAGAGCGAGAACACCATTACAAGCAAAACAAACCGATGTCGAGATGGTAAAGTTATACTGAACATAACCGAGCTGTCTAATGCACCTCCTAGGCTGGGTTGACCAGCTAGAGGAAGAAGCGATGGGAAACCGCGTCTTATAGGCGAAGTGATATGATGTACAAAAACAATGTTTGGTGCCTGAAAGGTTCACAGGAGCCTCGATCTTGATCCATCAGATCCTTCGTTCTATCTGCTACTTGAAAACCTATACGATGATTCTGGGTCAACAGATTTGAGTAAAGAGACTCTCGGGTTAATGAGATTGAGGTAGAAAGATGTCTATCAATTGCTACCAGCTTCTTTTAACTAAATAGTATCAACTTCACTAATTGGGTTTAATAAACCAGACCACCAAGTTAATTGTTCCATTCAAGATATACATTTTCTTTGTAAAAATAGTCCGAGATTTACATTACCGTGGATGAACTCTTGTATGGCAGAGTTGCTTCGTTTAAGACTGTCCTCCTTAAGCAACACAATTCCACCCAGCATTTCTGTACAGCCACGCCAACATTTTCAAATTCTACATATGTGTCAGGTAGCAAGTCATGCCATGAGATGGAACAAACACGCGCTGCGTTGCACAGGTCTTCACCATTTGCAAGGCACGGAGAATTCGTAGTAAGCAAACAACGGCAATCATCTCACTAATAAAGCAGCGGATGAAGACTGGAAAAGTGGCAAAGTTTTTGTAATGGGCATTTGAGTTGAGATTATTCAGGGAGTCTTTTGTGCCGGTGTCTTAAAGACTGGATCCCTATTCAATCTGGCAAACAGGTTACAAGATAACAAAAGCAAACAAAAAGACAACGATTCGACTCCAAATCCAGTGTTCCTAGAAATAAGCGCCAGCATTTCACTGCTTCAACGCTGGCTCACCAGAGGTGACTGCAGGTGCTTCTTTCTGTGAGTGTGACTGCACAGCCTCAAGTGTCTCATAAAACTCTTCTGGTAGGGGACCAGGTCGATGCAGAGGAACATGCTTCGGAACTGGAGCATCATTCTCTATAACTTCACACTCATAGTCGTCAGGAACACCCCAAGGATCCCACTCTGCAATAAAATAGAATGCATCATTAATAACAAGCTCTGATCACTTTTCTGGGTTCTTGTTTAGTTTCTTCTTCTATCATCACCAACCCTCTAACACCTGGCCCGGGAAAGAATCAGGTGGATGTGCGAGGACACTAGGCCAATGGTAATCTTATTGCTCTCAACATATTGGTCTAAGCAAAAACGGCCGTACAATTCAAATGAGTAAAGAACGCTTTGCTATTAACTTCAGCCAGGCAGTCAAACTTGGATTGCTATTCTAATATGCCGTAAATATCCCCCGACAGGAGAGGTCACTAGTCAAATCAGGTAACTGTGGGTCCAATGGAACGAAGATGGCGATGAACCTACACTAGCAGACTCTGCATCACAGACAGTAGCTGTTCATAGCACCTGACCCTTGCCTTAATCACTCAAAAGGCAAACCTGGAGTCAATTTCATTCCACATTATGCACAAGGGCAAGCAACTGAATCAGGAAAATCTTAATAGTTGAAAGTGCTTCCGCTGCCTAGCAACATACGAATTGGTTCTTCAACCAATGGCTCATAAAATTTACCACAACCATATGTCACGACTTAAATTATCTTGATCCAATTGACCACCGAATAACTCTAACCAAAGTTAACTGAATGCAAAATACCTGTTTTTAAGTAACAAGGTCAATTTCTTTTAAACTACTAAGGAAATAAATGAGAGTGGAAAAACATAAAATCAACTTGGCAGACCCTAGAAACGCCAATGTTGCATAATTATGTCAACTAGAAGCTACGGTGTTCCCTTAACCAGGTCACATTTCGTAGCCATCATTGAAAGAAACAGCAAGAAACCGCACCCAAAACACCCAATCTGGTAGTCCAGTTTGTTCTAGGGAGTGCATTTGATTCCCCATAGAATGATTCTAAAAGCTAAAAGGAAGATAAAAGACATCGTCCTATATATTATACAATCTAAAATTACGGAAATTTCAGAACCAAAAACAAAAAGAAAAAAAAAAGAAAAAACTTAAATTCCCTCATTTTCACCGATCAATCTTCCCAGTATTTTCCTACGGCAATAAAAACCGTCATTCAGAATTCCAAATCCGTAATTGAAACAAGAGATGTAGTTAGGGTACATTAATTTTTTTTTTTATTTTAACTTTTTGAAAAGAAGAAGAAGAAGAAGAAAGTGTACGGACCGATCATTTTCTCGATGAGCTTGAGCTCATCTTGGGCCTCCTCGATGAGCTCCTCGACCTGGCCGCAGCCGAGGCGCTTCTCGATCATCTCCCAGTCGTCTTCCTCTCGGCAAACCTTCAGCCTTTGCCTCGTGAAGCTCTCCACCGCCTTCCGGTACCCTTCATCCTCGGGGACCGCCTGAATCTCCTTCAATGTTTTGTTGTACAGGTTGATCAACACTTGTCTTGCGTTGGGGACCACCTCTAGCCCCACGATCCCAGTTGTCTGCTTCACCTTGGCCATCAATGGCCGTCCGATCACTCGCAGGAACATTGTTCCTCTCTCTGTGTCTCTCGATCACTACCCTCTCTCGACTCCTGCTCCGCTTCTCACACGCACACCCGCACGCCCACGCCCTTAATCGAAAATGGCGAAATGTTGGATTTCTCTGAATAATTTGGCCCAAAATATTATAGTGTACGTACCGCAGATATTGACAATTAAGATCTGGTGGGGTTGTAAATGGAATTTGCGATTAAATTGGGCCTCTGATCTACGTAGATTAGATTAAAATCTGGCGGCTCAGTTCATGTTACTACCAGTGGCCCACCATGCTTGAGATGGGCTTTAGGCCGTTGGTCTCGTTGCTCCCATTTTAGCATATCTTTACGGCTCCCATCCGTCAATTTACAGTTTTTTTTTTTCAAATCCGACAATTTAATATATATATATATGATTTTTTTTTTGACAATTTAATATAATTTCGGAAAATGCAATACATTTTAGTCGTTTGAAAGAATATAAATAAAATAAAATAAAATAAAACAAATTATTGTACGTGATCGCACACTCCAACGCTCTTCACGATGCACCCGCCTAACTTCTCTGTGGATGTATGCTACATTCCAAAGAAAAAAGGAGAGACTGCCCACTGCAACTTGCACTGCTGGCCAGGGTGAGAGCGATTTACGAGGTTGCAAAATCCTTCTAATAAAGCAGTTCACATTTAACAGAAGCCCCACTTTCATTGAAGCTCTCTTAGCAATCTAAAGGAGCGTGCAGCACCTGCATGACATGCAGTGGCCATTAACGAATCGGTAACGTACTCGAACCGTTCTACATGTAAACCGCTTCATGTCAATTGTCAAGCAACCATGTAAAATTCTATGATTTAACTCTCCCTATACAAAATTGAGACAGCACGATCCAAAGGCGAGATGATGCGCCTGCAGCGATTCCGAGGAGATGAACCCACTAAGCAATGCACTGTCAATATTACATCTTTTTCCCTTTGCTTTTGTCGGACACAAACCAAAATTAAAATAATGCTGGGAATTCTTGTTCATAATGCCGGCTCTTCACTTATTTCCTCCTCGAACCCATCGACGGGAACCTGTCTTTGACATACCAGAATGGTAATCACCCACATTTGCCACGAATAGTGGGTCCCTATCCTCAATCTTGAAATCATTACTACTACAGCAAGTGGCCGGGGCATTTCCCTGATCTGTCTGCTCTAACTCTTTTGTTAGATCCTCCATTGTCTTCTTTAAGCTAGCTTTGTTCATTTTTCCGGCATCTCCCATTGAGATACCAACCATTGTAATCTTCGGAAGAAAAGGACTTGGATCTAAATTTTGATTTATGAAATCCTCTGTTGAGCCATCCGTTCTACAGGGAAGAAAGTGGTAAAAGTGAGAACTTTAAGGGATGCATTGCCGTGGCACCATGACATAGACTAGCATGGGGCGATACCTTATATCTGATTTCTTTTCTGGTATCAACTTTAGCAACCATGGATGACGAAACCAATTTCCGAAAGGGAGCCGCAAATCTGCTTTGGGTCCACAGCCTCCGTGACAATTGTCATCTAATTTAAGCACCGAAGTGCTACCATCTGTTTTGGAGTTGGCATCCCGACTAGTTGACACACAGGCTCTTTGTAGAGAAGATGCAGTCCTGCGATAAAAGTAATCATGTTAACAGCACTTGGAAAATGAATCAGGAATGCAATCTTAGCTAAATGGTATAGGTCACGTTGATACCTCAAAAATATAAAACACCAAGAGAAGATATAACATCCTTTTATGTTATATTTCATGCTTCATGCATTAACAAAAATATATGCCCCTTAAAAACCCTTCAAAACTTTATGAAAGAGGACTGTTGCACAGCGTGAAAATGGAGATCCAAAAGTGTGGAAATGCCTGACAATATGCTAAATCCCAGAAAATGGCATTAACAACCAAAACTTCTCCATAATGTATTAGAAATACCAGCATTCACCCTATCAGGCAGCCTAAAGATTCTGTCAAGAAGGGCAATTGACAGGTTAACATTTCCTTCCATCCCCATGGAATGAGAGCCGTCAGTCCTGAAAAGTTATGCATCCCGTAAGAAACAAATAAGCAAGCTTACAGTGTACCTTCTTTCAAATGAGTCAACCATATATGGAAATTTTGGCTGAATGCCAGAGGCTTTTCTCAACCACCTATTACCGAGGAGTACTTTGTCAACAGCATAAAGGAGCTGGATTTCTGCAGCCTTTGAAATCACACTCAAAGGTATTCCAGGATGGCCTATCTCATCCAGCACTTCCTGAACCTGTTCACAAAATACTATCACTGTCGAAGTGTCAACTCAACAAGAAAACTGGTTTTACCTGATTCATTGCACATAAACCATGGCTTGCACTCGGAGACATGCTCAACTTTACACATCTTTATTTGGAAATTTTTTTATGCAAACAAAATTTATGAGTATGTACAACTGCCAATAATTTTCAAATTTATGAAGATTAGTGGACAAAATGACCTCCAAAATCATGCACAACATACCATGATAAAAAGCTTTTCTTTTCCTGCCAATTGAGGGGAAGAAGGGGCTAAATTAACAGAATTTGTACCTCTGGTGGCTCTGATAGGCTATCTCCTATTTCTTCCATCACTTCAGCTGCTAAACTGTCATCAGTAACGTCACGTCGACGCTGCATGTGCCGAGTTTGTATTAAACCTTGGAAATGTTGGTCAACTGAGTCTTCAAGAATATTATCTAGCATGCTTTTATCAAAGAAGTAGGGAGTATACCTGATAGAACAAAAAAAGCACCAGCAATGGATATAAATATGTGCTTCACAAATGTCATATCTATAATAAAGAAAAAATTTTAACTAAATTTATTCTCGTTTTAATACCCAAAAGTGGAAAAAAATTGCAGACAAAAGAAGTAGGCTGATAATCAGCATTTCAATTTGGAACAAGGAAGCAATGTCAAATTAGATAACCAGAACCCCAACTCACCACCAAAAGACTTGGACAGAAAATCCACAGGCTAGTGTCCATGAAGAGAGAAAAGATAAATTTGATCCATGTGGTAAAATTACTTGATTTGCAATGTTATTGTACCATACCATTTAATCCCATCTGTAGTGGCTATTGCAATATCTAAATTTTGAGCGCTGAAAACAGGAACTCCGTCAACTCTTCTCTTTCCATCATTATGTGGAATTGTCTTCAGAAGTTGGTTAGCTGCCTTCACCTGTGAAATAAAAAAATTGATTACAGAGAAGAAGTAAAATTATAGGAGATGTCGTTGGTTTTCATAGCTTGCCTAACTACTGAATAAGTTGGCACTAAATACCTGTCTTTCATTTGGAACAAATTGAAACAAGTGAGGTTTTTCCTGAAAATTCAAAGTGAAAAAAGGTCAGTATGACAGTGCAGTTCATCTAGGATACAATCTTTTTAGAAAACTTCTCTCTGAATGACAACAATCACATATATGTTCTTTTGGTAAGAAGTTGCATGAAAAGATCCACGCATCATTCTCTCATACATATATACCCTAGATGAGGTACTGCACAAGCCAGGCCATGGAAAATATAAATCCCCAGAAACACCCAAAAACCGCCAGTGGGGCTGATGCCAGGCTAAAGCTCCATGAGGTGCCCTAACACAAGCCCTCAACCCACAAATGAATTGTTTTCTAATCCAAAGAACTTGATCTAGTATGGCACAGGAGGGTATTATATGATCAATTTAATCCCGCAAGTAATATTAGATGACTTAAATCCAATATTGGTAGGGTTCTGTGACAGAAAGAAAATGACAGAAGTTAATTAAGGGCAACAAAAAAACTGTTTTTTTAATTTTCTCCTAATTATCCTTTTCCCCGTTACTATTGATGCTTGACACAATAAAGGATGGCCAGAACTGACACCGCACCAAAGAAATTGAGCCAGGATAAGAAAGTCCCAATTCAATGTTTCCACATGGCTACATATTTAACATAATACAAAGTGCCCTCTATGTACCTTGAAATGTTCATATGCCAAATCAAGACGACAAGCACCCACTACGCCACTTGGAATATTCAGTCGTTTAACATAGGCAACTGCAACAAACAGCAGGTCAGAGAGCAGGTTCTGTACAACTTACAAGAAGGGAAATATGTCAAGCAATTCCCAAATCATACCTGCATCGCCTAAATCCATGAAAAAACGGAACACGGGGCCATTTCTCTCGCTCTTCGTAACTGTTGCAAACATCTTCTTCAGCCACTCAGGTGTTCTATGGATTAACCCCATAATTCAACTCGTTAAGTTGAACCCTTTATGGCATAATAATCAAAAGAAAAACACAAGTATACAGGGAGAGACATAGGCAGAGAGAGATTGAAGCAAAACCTCTTAGAGATAAACGGAATATCGAAATGGGTAGAAACAGCCATGAGACCCGTCCCAGAAAGATCGCACATACTGAAAACCTGACCAACGAAAGCGGGCCCGCCCCTCTTGCCACTGGAATTGAGTCCGGCGATCCTGACCGTCGATGGGAAGCCAGAGTTGGAGTCGGCAGATAAGCCCTCGACGGCGGCCGATTTCGAGGAGACCGAGTCAGGCTGAGCCGACTGGGACGGAGAGCGGCTGAATTGGGCGACTGGATAAGTCGAGTCGGCGAATTGAAAAGGTACGCAAATTTTGGAAGCAAAGGGCGTCGTTGGTGGAGAAGGCGATACTTTGTCGTTGGGCAGGAGAGAGCAGAGAGCTGTGGTGGCTGATTGGATGAAGCTGGAGAACTGGAGTTGGTGGTGGTGGCGTTGGTGGCGCGGTTCGGTCGGTGCGTCCATGGGTGGTTTGGCTGACATGGCCCGAGAGAAGGAAACAGAAACGGACGGTTTTGTGAAGGGATAAATGCGCTCGAATATGACCTCATATTTCTTCCTTCGTTTTTTTTTTTATTCAATTATTTTAAATTTATTTCGTCTATTTCAGTATCTCAATTTTTTTATAATTATCTATTTTGCTATCTATTTTAATTTTTAATTTAAAAAATTATTAATTTTACAATCACGTCCAGACTACATAAACAAATTGAACAACGTAATAAAACAAAATGAACGGCACGAAAACTCAGCAAAACATAAGAGAGCATGGATAAACATTAACACTATTAATATTGCTTACTTCCACGTAATTTTATATTATTGCATTTTTTATTTTATTTTTGTCAATGCTTCTGTTTTTCTGAAAAGTATACGTATGACTATTTACGCATCATTCGTGATGTCTTTTTGAGTTTTTCCTTCTTTTAAAAAAAAAAAAAATTTACCGAAATCTTTCTATAAAGGAATGGGACGGTCTCGTGGGAGTCTTCTGAGAGAAGTTTGTAAACTTCTATTTGTATCTGTTATATCTATTGTGTAATAACAGCGTCAGCGCGTGCCTTGTTAAACGCAAATAAGAGTTTAATTTTAATTCAGCATTTTCTCTAATTTTAGTTTAAATTTAAATCAGTTCAATGTACTATCTTTTAACATCAGGTGACTTAAGATTATTATAAAATTATTATTATTTAAATAATAAATGTTTTTTAAAAGGGATGTTGGATCGGAATGCGGCGAGTGAGTCGCTCCAATAAAAATACATTACGTTTTTAATGTTAGGAAAAAAAAAAAAAAGAAAAGGGGAAGGGGGTCAGGTACAGAGGCTACGGAGCCCTCCTCGCGCTGAGATCGGAACGGACAGGTAAAAAGAGCATTTTGTAAGTCAAGGAGTGTAAAAAAAAAGGGGGGGGGGATGGATGCAGTATTAGGATCGGCGTCATGAATTTTGCCATTTTTTCTTCCTCGTAAAATCAAATCTCCCGCATAAAAATAAAAAAGCGTTGCCTGATTCTGAAATGTATTGGAAACAAACAAACGATTCTGAAATACGTGAAAAGAAAATAATATTTGTAAATGACCAAAAAACCATCCAATCTTAGGGTTAACGACACACGGGACGCTATCGAAGGCTAAAATGGTAACACCAACTTCAAACTCAAAATCAAAAACCCTGGCGATGCGTTTTACTCCTCTCTGGATCGCCCAAACGAGAGCACAAAACCATCCTCGATAACCGTGCACTTCCCTCTCTCTCTCTCGCTCTCTCTCTCTCTCTCTGTGTATCTCTCTTGTAGGCATTCGCGCCGTCGAAGCGGGGCAATTCGTCCCGATCTCGATCTACAACCGTTGCCGGCATTCAAAATCTCCCCTCGCTCGTATTCTTTTAATTTCCCTGAATTAGCTACTTATTTTTTAGCTGGATTATAAGATGCTATATTATATACTCGGTGAACTGTAGTGATTTTTAAAACTAGAAAAAATTCGAGGTAGTATTTATCGGGATGTTCTCAGTGGCGTGGGATCGGGAAGCGTCGTTGGGCAATCGATTGAACTTTATGCCTGTCTTAGTGGAGATAAAATTGAAGTAGTAGTAGTATTTTCTTAAAACTGTTTCTGTCTCTTTTGTTCTTTGTAGCCCGATTTGAAACGAAGATCAATAGTTTTGATAAATTTAAATATGTGTTCGGACTTATTGGTGGATCTAACTAAGATGTTTGATTGATTTAGTAGCTTAAATTAATGGCATGAGTGAGAGTTTTGGGAGAAAATTTTGGAATCAGTCCACGCTATGTTGGACTTGAATTGGACAAGAGTACTAATTGGGTTTTTTTTTTTTTGTTTTTGTCTGATGGGTGTGATTAAGGAATTGGGGGTCTAGTTTCAGGTAGGAGGTCGCCATGGCCGCTTCAGAAGAGAACAGTGCGTTGTTCCCTATCTTTATTTTGACAATAATGGCACTGCCTCTGGTGCCTTATACGATAATGAAATTATGCCGTGCTGCCACAAAGAAAAGCAAGAGCATTCACTGCCGATGCTCTGAATGTATACATTCGGGGAAGTACCGCAAATCTATATTTAAAAGGGTCAGTTGTTCTATTGTTGTTTTCAATCTTACAGTGGATCTTAAATCTGAAATGTTTAGGCTACAATACTGATTTTGATTTCCTTTGCTTTATGCAGATTTCAAACTTCTCAACATATAGCAACTTGACACTGATCTTACTTTGGGCCATCATGATATTTCTTGTGTATTACATAAGGACTATGAGCCATGAGGTAACATCTTAGCATGGTTATTGCTGGAATATTGCATTTAGTAGGACGGAAATGAATATTTTCCTTCTTGTTCCATTAAACCAGATTCAAGTTTTTGACCCATATGCTATACTTGGACTGGAACCTGGGGCTTCAGAGTCTGAGATAAAAAAGAATTACAGAAGACTTTCCATTCAGTATCATCCTGATAAAAATCCTGATCCAGGTTGAAGATGTTTTAGTTCTTTGGTTTTATGTGTTTCATTTATCTCGATTTTAAACAACTTTGAAAGCTGAGCTTGTGATGAGAGTAACCTGTGATTGCTGCCTTTTGATTTGGACTATTTCAGAGGCCCACAAATATTTTGTGGAGTTCATAACAAAGGCTTATCAGGCCCTTACAGATCCAATCTCCCGTGAGAATTATGAAAAATATGGTCATCCAGATGGCAGACAGGTGATTTACCAGAGGAATTAGTTTTAATTTGTATTTAGTGTCCTTCAACAGTTTGGTAAGTATCATTAAATACCTCTGGTACTGGATTTTGTACTGTTATGCATACAGGGTTTTCAAATGGGCATAGCTCTTCCTCAATTTTTGCTAGACATTGATGGGGCTTCAGGCGGAATACTTCTACTCTGGATTGTTGGTGTTTGCATTCTCTTGCCATTGGTGATAGCTGTGATATACCTCTCAAGATCAGCAAAATATACAGGAAATTATGTCATGCATCAAACTCTAACTGCGTACTATCACTTCATGAAACCTTCTTTAGCTCCAAGGTAATTAAACAATTTAAGAATAGCTAGTCATTAGTGTGTTAAAAGTTGAATGAGTAGTTAGTAGATCTTATGTCAAGAGTCATTTCATGCAAAGACAAAATAGATCTATAGTTGTTTGCTTCTAGTCAGATATAATCCTTGGAAATTTCATGCTTTCAATTCTTTACATATTATTGTCTGGCTTAAGGTGAAAATGATATTATCATTGTTTTGTTAACACATTATTCATTGATCATACAGCAAAGTTATGGATGTCTTCACTAAGGCTGCTGAATACTTGGAAATTCCAGTTCGTAGGACTGACAATGAACCTCTGCAAAAGCTGTTCATGTCTGTCAGGAGTGAGTTGAATTTGGACCTCAAGAACATTAAGCAAGAGCAGGCTAAATTTTGGAAGCAGCATCCTGCCATTGTTAAGGTATTTTCTTCAAGCAAGTACTGCTGTTTGTTCTGATCTTTGATGCATTTCAGATACTGACATTCATGCTGTTTTGTATTCAGATAGAGTTGTTGATTCAGGCTCAATTAACTCGTGAATCAGCGACCTTGTCCCCTGCTTTGCTAGTTGATTTCAGACGTGTGCTAGAACTTGCACCTCGTCTTCTGGAAGAGTTAATGAAGGTATTTGTGTATTCTGTGTCATGTCTTTCTGTGCAGGCTTCTAGCTTTGTTAATGGTTGCAAGGCCATCTCTTCAGGTGGGTTGCATAATTTACTCAGTGTTCCCAAGTCCCAGCCAGTGTGGATATGGATTATGTAAATTAATTTATAGTTGTAGCACATGGTATCCTTATATATCAAGACTTCTGGTTATGAACTGACCATTGTAGTGGTTGCTTGTGCTCCCTTTTTACGTCCTTTTGTTGACATCTTAAATATGGTTATTTTTTCCATTTTTTGGTCTTGGAGTTGCTTGCAGTCGAGATTTAACCTGGCTTCATCTCTCTATGTAGATGGCAGTAATACCACGCACTGCTCAGGGGCATGGATGGCTGAGGCCTGCCATTGGGGTAGTTGAGCTCTCTCAATGCATTATTCAGGTACTGACTTGTAGACCCACTTAACAGTTATCATTTTGTTGACATTTGCTGGATTTAAAATAGCTGAAGACAAGGAGTACTATTTAGTTAAACAGATAGTGTTATTTACGGGTCAATTTATCCTGTATCATGATTGTAGCCTTTCAATTATGCTTGGTTGCTTCTGGAATTTAAGACTTGTCAGCACTCTCCTCCGCCAAACTCAACCTTGCACTTATAATAAACATATTTGTATAACTTACCTTCTGTGTTCCTAGTCCTCTCGCCCCCTTTAGTATAAGATGTTATAGTGAATCATGTTCATGAATTAGTCCCTGATCTCTGAGCATTCTACTGGAGACATATTTCAGTTTTCGTATGGTCAGCTTCAAATTTTAGCATTGTTGCTAGCTTAAACCTTGAATGCCTAAAATCTCCTCATGGATCTCTCCAAAATACTGATCTCTTCTGTTTCTGTACTCAGTTAACCTTTCTTTATGAATCCTCAAATTTTGTGTAAGAAACCCAATGGTATGTGAAAGTTTCTCCTTGCTCTTATAAAGATAACGTGATATAAACAACGTAGATGTGGAACACAAATAATGGTGACTTCCAGTGATCCTAGATGTTTGATTATATAGCAGTAAGTGTGTCTGACAGAGGAACTACCTTTTGATGCTATAATATTCCTACGTGATTTCTGATTTTCTCTGTTCAACTAATCATTGGTGTGAATGCTATGATTCATATGTCTGTTTATGAATGACAATGCAGGCTATTCCTCTCAGTGTGAGGAAGACAACAGGAGGATCTGCAGAGGGAATTGCACCCTTTTTGCAGCTGCCACATTTCAGTGAGTCTGTTGTCAAGAAGATAGGTCGCAAGGTTAGTGAATAAAAACTCAATTTTGGTCAATCTCTAAATATGCCTCTTAGCAGCTGTTAAGGGCAGAGTTGCATTTATGTTTGTTTCTTTTCTTGTACTGGGTGAATCTTTATGAAAAACTTGCCAGAATCTCCAGCCACAATCCCTTCCAAACCAAACAAATTGTTTCTTTGTGTCTTTTCTTATGTTCTTACAACTAAGAGTTGTGGTTCCTGATTGCAGAAGGTGAGAACATTTCAGGAGTTCTACGACATGAATCTGCAAGACCGTGCTGAACTGCTTGCGCAAGTAGTGGGATTCTCCTCTGCTGACGTACAAGATGTAGAGATGGTGATGGAAATGATGCCTTCTATAGCAGTTGAAGTTAGATGCGAGACAGATGGTGAGGAGGGTATACAAGAGGGTGACATTGTAACTGTTCAAGCTTGGGTAACAATGAAACGTGCTAATGGCCTAGTTGGTGCACTCCCCCATGCTCCTTACTTCCCATTCCACAAGGAAGAAAACTTCTGGTTTCTGCTTGCTGATCCTGTCTCAAATAATGTGTGGTTTTTCCAGAAGGTAAATTTCATGGACAAAGCAGCAGCTATAACTGCTGCCTCCAAGGCAATTGAGGACACAATGGAGGGATCAGGAGCAAGCGTTAAGGAGACAAGTGTGGCAGTGCGGGAAGCAGTTGAGAAGGTGCAGAGTGGCTCCAGACTGGTAATGGGCAAATTCCCAGCCCCAGCTGAGGGGAATTACAGTTTGACATGTTACTGCTTGTGTGACTCCTGGATAGGTTGTGACAAGAAAACAAACTTGAAGGTTAAAATTCTAAAACGAACACGAGCTGGCACTAGGGGTGGTCCTATATCTGAAGAGGGACCTGTTGCAGAAGATGGGATGGAAGAAGAAGAGGAGATTGAAGAAGAGGAATATGATGATTATGAGAGTGAATATAGTGAAGATGAGGAAGATGAAAAGGATACAAAACAGAAGGGCATAGCTGCCAATGGCAACGTGCATAGAAAGGGCTCAAGCTCTGATGGCTCTGCCTCAGACGATGAATGAGAAATTATTTTGTTTAAACTAACAAAGGATAAATTCATTTTTCTTGTTTGTTTACTTGATAAAAGAACTAGAGCACCCCATTGATAGTCATCTATGTCTGCCTTTTAACACACTTGAGCGCATTTAGTTCTATCTTCCGGGGGCCCTTTTATCGGGTAAACACAGATTTGACCCGTCAAGGGGTTCTGGTGTTCATGATCATCGATAGTGCATGTTCAACGGTGTAATAGTTGGAATCAATATGTTATGGAAATGTCGAATTGTGCTGCTCCACAAACCATTTACTTTGTAATTTGCGGGGTCGACGATTTTGCAGCGTAATCCACCCGAATCATAACGTCGTCACTCTAATTGTGTGATCCGCTGACCTTATAGTTGATTTAAGCGGTAAAGTCATCCGTCCGCTGTCTGGGTGTGGCTAGAGGTTATGCCCTCATGAATTGAAGCCTACCTGAATTGCAGTCGACACTCTGCTAAGGGTTACGGGTTAGGCAAGTGATTCATGGATGTTTTATTAGTCAACTTCAAAATATTGAACGGGCAAACTCAGTCCTCAGCTCTTACGAATTTCCTTTTTTTTTGTTTTTTTGTTCACAAAAATTTTGCAGTACAAGTCATGTCACAGAGATTGGCGTAATTTAAATCTAATAGGGGAGTAATTGAAGCATCTTGGGCATGAACATGTTTTTTCTGGACTGCGATTCCAGGGATCACAATCCTCATCTTTTCTGTATCACAGTTGCCAGTCATCATCCAAAAGAATTTAACGTTAATTCTTTCAGTCTGATATGGCTAATTGTGCTCCCACTGTAGTCATCTAACTTCCAGATAGGGAGGGCAGGGATTGACATGATACACTGATAATGGATTCATCATCGTCTTCATTTGACTGTGGATTAACTTCCTTGCTCGAGTCATTTGAATCTTGCAGTGGCTCATCGCTATTTAAATGCTTGCCATAACTTTGAGATTCATTGGACTGCTTTCCTCGAATCCCTTCATCGGCCAATTTATTTAAGTCATTGGGTGTCTCCTCATCTCCACTCTCTGTCTTTTTATCCCCGCTTACACGTTTGCTAGTACCGTGAAATTTATTTGACTGCTGTGCTCGAATTCTAACCCGCTTGCCTTTGATATATCGATATTCCCACTCTGGTGGAGGATACTTCTTCATTAGTTTGTCATATTTATCCAACATACCCAGCTTCTGGAACACATTTCCCATCATGTTAACAACTGCGACATTTGGTCGGATGCCAAGCTCCTCCATGTCAGCAAACACCTACAAGAGTAACCAGTAAGTTATATAGTTGACCGCAGCACAGGTGCTATCAGCTTAAATGCTGCAAGAAACCCAAATTTAAAATGTAAGTGAGGACCAACGAGGCAGGTGAAGCTACTAAAAGCACAACATCAATCAGGAAGAGAAACTAACAAAAGGATAAAAAACAAACTAAATCCAGGAATATTACCTCAAAAATGCTTATATTCAGATATTACAAGTATGGGTCATAAACAGTGCCTCTTACCAGGCTCTCAGCTTTAGCATTATGTACCAGAAGAATATAAGCATGCCACTCTACCAGACAGCTTCCATTTATGCCAGTAAGCCATCATATTCACTTACAAGCAGTCAATATGCCTCTGTTGCATAATGCATTGTACAAGCAGTTGCTTCTGTTGCAGAATGCAATGATTCTCTAAGTTAATTCTTGACATCAAATGCAAAAATTGAACATTGCCACATGAAAGTATTGGACTATGATATGACACCCCAAAAAGTTGGAGCAGGTAGATCTTATCAAAATCTAGTTAAAAGATACCCTAGCCAACAAAGCAAGGAGCTAAAACTGCAACAGATTATGATGTAGTACAATCATTTTCAAAGCCTCAGCTATAACAGAATATTTTAGCTACAGGCTTTGCACTTCATAGAAAACCAAGTCACAGCAACTGTGCTGTGACAAACAGGAAGTCACACTGGGCAAAACTAGCTAAAAGAGACCAAAGGGTTAACCAATCAAAGTTGAGAATGATACATAGATGAAACAATATAGTTCTTATAATGAAATACGTTAAACAGTACCTCAAACATTTTTTCGTGCATTTCCCTTTTGTAATACATAGAAATCATTTTATCAAAGAACATACGAGGCATGCTTTCCAGCTTCTGCGAAAACAACTTTGTCCAAAGCTCTTCAGCTTCACCAAGCCGTTCATCCTCCGCTAAGGCATTTATTAGCATGAAATATGTTCCCATCGTCCTTCCTTGGCCTTTGCTTAACATCCATTTTGTTACCTGCAGTCCAAAACGTTATTGTTCTCATTTTCTTAGAAGAACCACCTTGGTAGATGGCCACATGTGAACCAGGAAAGGAGGAAAAAGAATGCAAAAATAGGAAAACAGGAATAAAACACATTTTGTAGTGCTAATACCTGGATTATTCTCTTCCATTCCTGCTCATGCTCAAGAGTCTTCAGTGCTTTCTTCACTGTAACTAAAGGGAATTCCAATTCCCACGCAATGAATGAATCAAGAGCTCCGTAAACTTCCTCCTTTACATTTGACAGCCCTTTTATCTACACAACCACAATAAGGGAAGGATTAGCATTATGAATCAAGAGCCTCGTACACTTCCTCCTTTACAATTGAAAACCCTATTATCTACACAACCACAATAAGGGAAGGATTAGCATTCCAAGAATGCAAAGAAGCACAAAAAGGGAAAAGAAAAAATATAAACCTAATAAAAGGGGATCCTACTGGGAAAACGAAAAACCAACCAACAAAGGTATTTCGAGATCAATCCAATATCTGGGATCAGAACCCATGTGCATTAACAACATAAAAATTATTATTTTTTATTATTTTTTTAAGAAAAGAAAAGGAAAAATACAAAAGGAGTGGAGATTTACACAAGTGACAAACTTCGCTGCCTTGGAGATGGTCCCGATTTTCTTTGTTGCTTTCCACACCCGCGGATACCTGGGTCGCGGACCTCTTTGAGCACACACCTGACAAAAAAAAAAAAAAAAAAATCCTAAGCACGAAATAAGGGGAAAAAGAAAAATAAGAAAAACTGCGGTGGAAGCTTAAGCAATTGTAGCTCTTTTTTCTTTTTTTTTTTTCTTATCACTCGTAGGGAATATAATATACCACATCTTTCCCCTTAACTCACCAACAAAGACTGAATTCCTGCAAGGAGACAAGCGGCCCTTACAATTTCTGTTAAAGTAAAGCTTACCACAACAAAACTGCTCCTGCTGCTTTTCGGGATATTTATCGTTTTCGATCTGCTTGGAATCAATGGCAGAGGATTCCTCAAACAAAGCATCTTTCTTTAACCTTCTTTTTCCCACACTCTCGCTCGCTCACTCTACTGCCGACAGCTCGGCTCTACGTGCTTGTTGGTTCCATATCCAAGCGAAAGCAAGAGACATTACTCGTCGTTCTCCAACAAAAATTATATTCCAAAAAAAAAAAAAAAAAAAGGGAAAAATTATATTCCAAAAAAACGGTGCGTTTCGATTCTAGATCTTGGGGACCTTTTTGTCACACTCGAGCCAACCACACTTTTTAGTCACACGGGGCTCATTATTATTATAAAATTTTTTTTGGATGATTTATATTTATATTTATATTTTTTAATATAATTTATTATTATATAATAAATAAAAATATAATAAATACCGAAAAATCTCGACAGTTCATTTTTTAAAATAAGTATTAGGCGGAGCGTTTTGTCTCCAAGAAGTGGAAGCTCTCTGTCCATAGACTTTCGCGTCAGACAGACGCCACCTATTTTAGCTTTATAATTTATAAAATTAATTTAAAAAAAAAAAAAAAAAGAGGAAACAAAAAATATACTCGTGGGATTTTTTAAAATTTTTATTTCATCAATAATAAGGGTAATAATGGAAAAGGACTCAAAATTACCGCCGAGTGTAATATAAACCGACTTATAGGGGTAATAACGGAAACGCGAAAATCAGCGTCAAGTTTAAGCTAAACCGACACCTCTATAAGTACTTTGGACGTGGTTGCATTTGCGCTCACTCCTCCGATTCAACGTTCTCTGAGTACAACGTTCGAATTCCCCAGCACATCTCTCAAGCTAAGAAACTGTTCCGTTTCTTTCTATTCTTAATATCTTTATCGGATTTCTTTAAGATTTTGCAGTCTTTATTGGGCCGTTCTTGGCGAGCCATTTTGTTGGTTGGTCTTTCTTGCTTGCTTGCTTGGCAGTTACAGTCTTGTGTAGCAATTTTGTTGGTAAATCGGCGTTCTGAACGCACAAGATACATGTTTGCATCCGCTCCAACGTTCCGATCTTTTGTGCCCTCCTTTTCTTTTCTTCATTTTTTTCTGGTAAGTCAGCCGAGCCGTTTGATTCTTGTGGGTTCAACGATCGAATTCACTATTGTACCTATTTTCCTTGGCAGGCCAGATCTTGAAGATCTCAAGTTAAAAAACTGTTCTGTTTCTTTCTTTCCTTGTTTTCTTTATCGATTTTTTTTTTCACCAGATTTAATATTACTTGTCTTGGCCGGCAGTCTTGTTGGTTGTTCCTGTTCTTGTTTAACATTCCTGCGTTCCGAGTTTTTTTTTTTTTTTTGTTTTTCTTTGTTTAGATTAAAAATTATTTATTGGTTGATGAATTGCCATTTGGTCACCTTCTTCAATTGGGTTACATTATTAATTATATCCCTAATACAGATGGGGATTTTAGATTCAAAATTTTCGTACAGATTCTTACGTCTTTGGGTTTTCATTGGCGTCAATGGCTTCGTATGTACGGGAAATTTTGAATTTAATTGCTACAATGTCACTAAATGATTTTTTCTATGGGTAGTGCTGTCATCATCAAGATTTTGCGGTAATCTTTTTAATGCGTGAATAGCAAAGACTGATGCTACAAACAAGGCATTAAATTCAAGGACAGATACGTAGCAGGATCGCACTTATGCTCTGGTTGTTGCAACTCTTGTCTGTTAAAGTCTAGGTGTTAGCAGCACTATCCTTACCTCTTACTTGAATTTTTTTCTCCTTTGCTAAACGAGGCTATCAAGACTTCTACAGTATCTTTTCTTTGCTAAACGATGCAATGATGCAACCAATGGGGCTTTAAATCAAGGACAGATACATGTTGGACCACAATTGTGCTGTGGTTGCTGCATCATTTAGTGGGAACAAATTTGATAAAGTCTTGGTGGCTGTTCTTGCTTAGTAGCATTATCCTTCTCTTTAAGGACTGGTTCTAGTGTTTTACCATATCTTTACTCCGCGAAATGATGCAAAAAGAAGAGAAGAAGAAAAAAAAAAAAAACTTTCTTTTTAACCCACAGTGCATTGCATGCTGGTGTGTTACCGAGATTTTCTCGATGTCTTCTCTTGACTAAATGATGCGGAGAATGAAGGGACGCGGTAAATCAAGGACAGATACCTCGCAGTTATCTGCATCGTTTAGTAGGGTTATTCAGGAAAGTCTTGGTACCAGCAGCAGTAGCATTATTCTTACCTGTCTTCTTTCTTCTTCTTCTTCTTTTTTTTTTTTTTAACATGAACTTCTTACCTTTTAGGGATTTGTGTTAAGGTTGTCAAGACTTTTTACAATATTTTTCTTCACCGGATGGTGTGGTGAATAAAAACTGATGCAACCAACAGGGCAATAAATAAAGGACAGATACGGATCATGGTTACCTGCGGTTGCTGCATCATTTGGTAGGAATTTATTCGTAAAAGTCTTGGAACTGTTACCATTATTCTTGGTTGGCATCCTTTTTCCCACAACATCATTCTTACCTTTTTTTTTTCACTGTTTTGTTGCAAAATATTTGCAACCTCTTTGTTTGCTTTGGGGCTTCTGATATGCAATGCATTTTCACTGAACGATTTTTATAAGGAATAGTGCTAGCATCATCTAGACTTTGTGACATCCTTTCTCTATTGAATGATGTGAGGAATAAAGACTGATGTGACAAAGAGGGCATTAAATTGGGACAGACACATGCCGGGATGACAATCATGTTCTGGTTGTTGCATCTGTCTTTGTTAAAGTCTTGTTATCAACCAACTATCCTTATCTCTTACCTATTATTTTCTCTTTTCATCCAAAATTGTTCCTGTTTTGTTTCCTATGGGGGGGGTTGTCTTTTGCAGTTGTGTTCACAGTTTGATCTCCTAAGAAATAGTGCTAGGTTTATCAAGCCTCTGGCATTATCTTTTCTTTATTAAATGATACAAGTAATCAAAACTGAGGCAACCAATGGGGAACTAAATAAAGGACTGATACATATTGGATCACAATTGCACTGTGGTTGCCGCATCATTTAGTGGGAACATTTTTGTTAATGTCTTGGTGGAATTTGCGTTATTCTTACCTTTTGTTTTCCCTTCCTTCTGATGCAATTTTTTTTTTTTTTTTTTACCTGCTGTTTTATTTTTATTTTTTTATGGGGTTTCTCTTTAAGTGCTGGTGATGGTGTCATGAATACTCTTAAATACCTTTACTTCGCTGCATCATTTGGTAGAAGCACGTTTGTATTCAGCAGCACTATTTTTACCTCAGTTTTTTTTCATTCTCTTGGTGCCGAATATCTCGCTTGTTCTGTTTGCTGCAATGCTTCTATTTGGTCTTGTACTACTTCTACTGTTCTATAACAGACTCTTTGCTTGAAATGTTCTTCCTTTAATTTCATACTACCAATAAGGTTTTGTGCAAAACATATGGATATTGTATATAGCATGGGGAGGCATAAACGTGATATGCTAGCCAATTTCATGGTTCCTCGTCAGCCATGGGAGTGGGTTATATCTGTCAGAGGTTGCTTCTTATGCATCCACCACATTTCTGAGACAAACGGCTTCCAGACCAAAGAAAACACCGTTTTAAGACTATTATACTTTGATTGTATTCTTCAAATCAAAGTTAGACATGGGCACAAATCTTACGTGCTCAAGACGTTGATGGGTGTGAGGTTCACGTGGATAGTGGTTTCTTGCTGGCAGGTTAGACATCTTTTTTTTTGGGGGGGGAGAAGTTTAAAGTTTTTATCTCATTTATCTCTCTCTGTTGGTCCAACTGATATCTCCTTCTTCCCCAGTTAAACACATAACATTTGGATATTCTCTAATTGGATTTCATCCTGGCCTTTAGCCTCAACTGGTAAAGGAAGGGTGAGGATAGATTTACTAAAATCATATTTGCATGCTGCATCATTCAGTGGTAGATGGGCTGCTCGGGTATACTCGAGTGAATATTTGGTTCGAGTGAATGTTTGGTGCAACTAGCACCAGAACAACAGACTATCGCTGATTAAAGGTGGCGGTGCATTGAGTCCACCTTTATGCTCAAAAGGATTCTAACCAAATGCTTGATGTTGGTTTATAACAGGAAAGGCAGCTGCAACAATGAACTACTAGGCTCTCAGTATCTTCTGGTCATTGCGATTTCTGTTTTGCTTTTGTTTGGCTGATTGAAATTGTGAACTCATCTTGCAAGTGCTTTCAGTAAAGCGAGAACAAAGGGGTCCGAATCTTTGAGGCCTAAACTGGTACAACTTCCTAAATTTCTATTCGATCTGAACCTTCCAGAGGTCTTTCTTGTTTGTTTAGTTTTAAAGGGAAAAACGGGGAAACGTTGGGATATCTTTGGCAATTTGCCGGCTAGAAGCAACTGTAATCAAATGGGAAGTAAATAGTCATACATCTTAACGCCTGCTTATGTATTCTTGAGTCTAAAATGCGATTCCTTTTCCAGTTTTGCTCTTTAGCCTATACCTTTTTCTTTCTTTCTTTTTTTTTGGCCCTCTTTTATAAGAAAAAAGACATTATTGTGTGCATGTGTATAAAAAGTTTAGAATATGTTTTCAATATGTATATAGTTTGACACTTTGACACTTCTCGGAAACTTTTATAATTAGACTTGCCTTTTGTTTTCCTGCGTTCGGAAAATCTGAGAGAGAGAGTTGGACCACCCTAACTGTTCTTTTGATCTGGACTCATCCCATCTGCACCAGCTCAACTCGATGGCTGATTTGAGTCTCTTTGCACAGTTGGAGATTCTAAAACTTTAACAGTCAAGTGAATCATGACCACAGAGGTCTAGCAACAAATGAAGTAAGTTGGTTGTATTAGCTATATTGAATATGTGCTCTATGTGTGCCTAAGATGGAATTGCCACTGCATGGTATGCCTCTACCAAGTGCAAAAAATGGTTCTGAACGGCAGAAAATAGCAAAGTTGTGGAAGCAAGAATTCATTGTCGTATAAGCAATGTTTACTTTGCAATCTTCCTAACTGCCTTTTCATGGTTGGTTCTTCTGATTTCTTTTATTTCTTTCCTAAGCACATAAAATTTGCCATTAACATTGCAAATATAGTTATATTTGCTTGCTGGAGACTCGGGTGATTTAGATCCTGGCACCTTGCTTTTTGATATTGTGGGACTGAATTGATGTTGGGTTCTCTTTCTGGTCATGCTATTATGGCTGGGGTCCGTTGACTGACTTTTTTAATCTGTACGCAAGGCATCATATTTCGATCAAGCGTAGTTAAGAGTTGAAAAGGTTGTTTTGCCTGAGAGAGACTGCTTAATTCTCTTATTAAGGTTTTCACTAGATCTGACAGGAATGGACCAACACACTGACTCTCTCACTCTTGCCGTTCCTTCAGCAAATGACTGGGCCCGCTGAATTTTGAATCATCTCTAGGCTGGTGGCATTATGAAGGCTTATGCTGTTTCAGAATCTCTCTCTCGTTCTTCCCCCCCCCCACACGCACGAGCACACAGCAATTTTTTTTAGCTAATGATTGGGCCTGTTTAATTTTTAAGTATCTGCAGGCTGTTGGCGTTTAATTGAATGCTTCCACAGTTTGAGAGCTCATTTAGCCCTCAGATTAATCACATAAAGAACGGTACATTTGTCTGTGCAAGAGTTGATTCGTTTTGTTCCATACAAGTTGTTTATCATGGTCAAAGTGAACTAGATGTATGATGCTGTCACAAGGGGCCAAGGAGTCGTACAAATTGACTTCAGCGTAAAATAATGATAATAAGAACCAACTCGGTTCCCTTTTGTCTTGTCAATTTTTACTTATTGGGTCGTGGGTTATGAATATTAGACCTAGTGACTTAATGCTTCTTTTTCTGAAATTTTTTTTTTTATATTTTTATTTTGTTCTGCCAATCCTGTTGCAACAGACTTTATTGTAGGGGAGTACCCAAATTTGCCTCAGAAGCAAGATGAACTGCTAAGGGCATGCGTCATAGAAGTTCTACTGGTACTGACAGGGAATGATGCTTCAGCGGACAATGTTCCCGTCAGTAAGGATAGATACACCATCGCTCGGTTCTATAACAGACCTCTTTTTTGAAACGTTCTTGCTTTAATTTTGTACTTTCAATAAGGTCGTGTACAGAATATACGGCTTTTGCATATATCATGGCGAGGCATAAGACTAAAGACTGCATCCACCACATTTGTGAGACGAAAGACTACTGTTTTATAATTATTATGTGTTAGATTGTATTCAACAAATCGAAGGTAGGCATGTGTGCGAACGTGGAGTAGGATCTATTCAAAAGTTAGGTTGTTTTAAGCTTATCGTATCCAGACGCGGTCATCCCACTTTTATATTATCAAGGAAAATGAGAACTTTGATCTTATAAACAGTTATATTGCACACCCAACGGTCTATTTTTTAGAGAGAAGATAATAGCCCCGTGACAGAATAGTATTAGAGTCTATCCCTCCCACCGTGAGACTTTGACTTGACGCAAAATGTCAAAAATTCTCGATTTTATCGACTCAGTCACATTGACGAGTACGTCGATAAATTCGGTGTGGATCATCCCACTCTCGTATCGTCAAGAAAAAGAGAAAACTTAAATCTTATAAACGGGTATACTGTACACCCCAACAAACTGCATTTTGAGGAGAAGGTAATGACTCCGTGACATTATGATTAGATTTACACAAAACTATTGTTTTTAAGTTTCACTTGAGGATACCAATAATGCTTTTTAAGTTCCCTATAGATGCGTTGCATCTCCGTCCTCCAATGGAGAAATACAGAAACACACAATATAACACTCGCCTTCAGTGGGCCTTCTTGCCATCTGCAAGGCATGGAATCAGTTTATGCCACCGTCAGAATTTTCAATAAGAGATATGTTAATATATAACTGAGACTGCAATGAAGAATAGCTATATCACGTAGGGGCCACCGTTGTCACCAGAGGAATATTGCAGGGGCTTTAATTGCCCAGTCAGCTGACCCAATGTTTCGTCCATCGGGTCTCTTTTCTTTGTCTGTCATCACTCTCAAGCAGGGAATGGATAAACATTCAACCATCTGCTCGGACTGTAAATAATTCAACCAAACTGCAGTACTTCGGCTTGTGATGCAGTCCTTTCCACAGCTATCCACCAATTGTCATCATCCCCATCATTTTTCTCCTGCATGAGGTAAAAAAATATTAATCGTTATGCAAGAGATCTCGGAGTGAATTTATTCACTCAGGTTTTATCTTCCTGGCGAATGACGAGAGTTACAAAATGTATACCATAAACTATTGCTAGCAAGGAGTGCATGCAATTCCCATTTGTACTATGTATTTCCAAAACATGCATTTAAGTATTTTGCACTGCACTTACCAAAATCACATGGGAAAATCTCAATGACACGAAACAAGGGAACAATAGAGAATTATATTTGATTAGAGCAAATGAACTAACCATGTTGCTGTGCTCAAATGTTCTTTGCTTTTCTTCGATATCATCTGCAACTTTTAGGGCTTCAAACCACCAAGCATCTTTGGAATGGTCTTCTGTATTGTGCTTCTCATTGTAGGTTAGAACATCTTGACAATCATTGTTAACAAATTGGTATTGAAGGGCGCCATTCATTAAGCCCATTTGATGCACCAGTTCAACTGAATCATAGAAATGCAAATGATCAGGTACTGTGCTCCTTGGGATCAGCCGTGAGGGAGATCGGTAACCTGATACCATAAAAAAACCATTCTAAAGTGATTACTCATGAATCAAGGGTCACTTTGATCAGTAAATGTACAGTGAATAGGCCTGCACCTCGGCAATCTGGATCATGACATTTCTGATAATAAACTGCCCTCCTCAGGTCAACCACATAGATAACTAAACCAAAAAGAGAGAATGAAGAATATGAGCATTCTTGTACCGAGAAAATAGAAAGGAAATTGTTCATAACTGAAAAAAACACTTTCCACACATGTTTCAAACAGGACAGACAAATAAGAGTTTGAATCAGTTTCAGGGCCAGTAGAAAAGAGCAAGAAATTAGGCTTTCAACAATGAAGTTTTTTACCAAAAGACATGAAATCATAATAGAGGTACCATGGTTGCTCTTATGCTCTCTATCAATTCTTTCGCAATATCTGTTTCTTGACATGCTGTAAACCATCAATCCATCCTCTGAGAACCAATACCAGGCTCGTATTTTCCCTGAATTTGCTCAAATAGTCAGAAGGCTAAACAACAACAACAAAGCCTTGTGACATGAATCAGAAGGCTAAGGAGCTAAAATTAAGGAAGCAGGAATTAGCAAATAGAACATCATCAACAGTTTGAAGGCAAGAATAGAAAAAAGGATAAAGCTTCTGGTCCCCATGTTCTTGAATTATCAGCAGAATATTGTTATAAAAAGAATCAATCTCCTTTCCACTTTCACTCTCAAATATTGCCAGAGAAATATTTATAAAATGAATTGCTGGAATTGTGCCTCAGGAAAATTTTATTAGATTGAGATTGAGTCTCTCAGACATCAAAAGAAGAAAGGCAGAATCCAGCAGGAGGGACATTTAAGAAGAAGCTACAAGAGCACTATACCAAAAAGACTAATGGAAGAGGCCCTGCCAATTCAAATGGAGGAAAATACAACATTTATACAATTAGAAACCAAACCACCTGAAATACTTCCAACTGACGCAATGGATTCTATAAAATTATCCAGTGCTGGAAATGGTGACTTGCGCCCTTCAGAAGAAACTGAAGCATCTTTTGGACAACCATTTGATGAGAAATTTTGGGGGGTACAACTTCTGAGATTATAGTTTACCTATGTACAGAACAGTTTCCATTGTCAAAGGATCAGAATCAAAACAGCAGGATGCCTCTTACAAAGATAAGTGCACTGAAATTTTGGGCTAACAACAGTCATTAAAAGAATCTTGAATGGGACGGGGACATAACAAACTAATCTGGAAGGTGCAGTACTGGAACTAATGCAGAGCTCAAACCTACCTCTGTATCAAAGTGCAGAGTCCTCACACAGGCCAAGCCCATTTCACAGACAAGAAGCTTCTCGCAATCAGAGTCCATATTGCAGATCAAGGATGCCATGAACATGTCTTCTTCACACTGTTTTCAAACAAGGATATCATTCAATGTTGGGTTTCAGAAATATACAGGCCATCATAAAGCATCTAACGGCTGAAGCTTGATACTTTTATATGCTATGAAGAGATGATTGAAGCAAATAACAGACCCAATCAACAAACTATAAAATCAAGGGCCGTTATGGCCTGAATAAAAGGGTATTGCAGTGCATGGGGCTCCACACTGTTGGTTTTGGAGAAGGGTCAAATGTACGTAGCCTTACCATTGTTTTAAAATCAATGGCCTGAATAAAGAGTAACAAAATAAACAATATTATCTCAGCAATGACCAACAGATCTGAGCCTTTTTAAGAGTTGTTTTAATGGGAATCTAATCCAGTTGTAAAGCACAGAAAAAGCGTGGCTTGGACCATGGAAGGAAAAACAGATAAGGCATATACAGTGAAATCATGCAATGGTAATTTAGGATAGGCATCAGAGGAGGTTCTATAACAACTTAACAGGAAAATTCCCTAATACTCAAACTTTAAATTTGGATTCCTAGCTGATATAATAGCATACCATGTCCTTACATTTGAAGCGCCCAGTAGGAAGAAGAAAAGAACTCTTCCCTGCCTTGGATGAAAGAGCTAAACGAAAGCAGCGATTCCTTGAATAGACAGCAGAGTCTATAAAAAGTTGGCTTGGAGATTCAGCTGAACTTGAGTCTTTTCTTACAAACAATTTCTCAAATCTACCATCCGTGCTCCTTGCACTTAATATCTGAGAGCATATCTGACAATGTGGCAGTGAATAAAAACATTATTATTAAGTGCAGTAGATTTCCCCAATGTCAGTCTTGTATTGAATCGTAGTTAAGCTGTGATGTCCTCAATCCATTTCCAATATTCTAATAAGAAGCAAGGAAAAACTTGCATTTGCTTCACAAGAGTTCGTATGCATAACCACATAGACAATTAAACAGTCAGCAAGTCCATCATCACCTAAGGGGTACCTCGGAAACAAAGGCACCTGCATGTGAGTTGTCCTTGAAAGCTCTATTTGGAATGCGGATAACCAGATGTCTAGAGAATTTTTCTGCACAAGTGTTCACACAATCAGTAATTAGTTTTAAAAATAACGAACTTTAACTTAAAAAACAAGCAAGTCTTGATGTGCCTCATCATTGCATAGATGCAACTGAGACAGACAAGCAGAGAAACAGACACATATAGAAGAAATTACTAATGTCTTAAAATTTAAGAACACCATACCTACGGTAGATGAATCTAGCTCCACAATCCAATCTTGGTTTCCTTGAATAAAATACTTTTCAAGCAATGCTTCCAGGATAATTGATATCAAGAGATCGACCATTTGATCTCCATCTCTATCTTCATTCTCTATCTTATTAAACTCCAAATCAAAATACAAGTGGCATGGCAAACCCTAAAAACACACATCAATAACTGGAAGAAATCAAACCACAAATTCAGAATAGTGAAACCAAATAGAACTAGAGCAACTAGCATTTAGAAAAGCATGAAAAGCAAGTGGGAGATATTAAATGCAAGTGAGACATAAATGCAGTTACAGCAAATTTATCCATGCAAGAAACAAATCCAATTTCACAAAGTCAAAGAAGTGAGTGAGTTTGCCAATTCTCCAAGTGCTTTGTTTTAAAAAAGAAATCGAAGAAGTTATCACCTCCTGAATCACTTCATAGTGGTGACGGAATTTAGGCTCCATATTTTTGTACCTGGAAATGAAAACGATAGCACGGTGATGCCTTAAGACAGAAATTCTCATATGTAAATGAGTAACAATGCAAGAAATCACAAAAGAAGACCTCCTCCAGAACTCCTCGTGCGTTGAAACAAGGAACCTTCTCTGTCCACTATGGTGATCTTGATAACTAAATACATGTACGTGTGGATGCTCTTTTGCGTAGTTCATTGCCTCATTCTGCCTTGGGAAAGTAGCCCAGACTTCTTCTGGTCTGGACAAAAGAGTGAAAAAGTCAAGTCAAACTCATAAAAAAGAGCGGCAGTTGAAGAGAAATGAAATCCAGGGGCTGGCTTGAACAACTGACACATGCAATGCAAGTGAAGCAAAAGAAGACAACAGGAGGATCAGACAAAGCACCTCAAATTTGATTTTTGTTCTTCTGCAAGATCAATACGTATTTCATGTAGCAGTCGCAACAGGCTGATGGGCCTTTTGGGAGGCACACCATGTGGAGACCCATAAAATACGACGGGAGAAATCTGCCTGGCAGGACCAAGACCAATTTGGTTTGCATTATCCGATGCCAAACCAATCTGCAGATTAAAAGTAGAGAGATTATGAATGTCCAGCACAGAAAATACGCATCAAAATGAAAACACGGATTTGCAATGAAATCCTCCAAATAGACAGCATCCTACCCCCCGTGTGAGAGTGATGAAGCCAAATGAGAAATAACATGAAAAGGCGAGAATACCTCAATAAGAAATACATAGTTAAGTCACGGAAAATCGGAAGACATGCTTGTATAACATACAACAGCAGACAAAAAATCATTTAGAAATAATATCTAATAACGAAGACGACGGACATTCCCCTGCAAAAGAAGTGCATCTGTTGCCTTCTTCTTCTTCTTCTTCTGTTGACTAACCGATGCAGGAGATGGAGTGCCGGAAGCTCCTGACAGCTTATCTTTTTCACTCAATTTGCTTTTGCTTCTCTTTCTTTCTCTCACAGCAGATTCTACACATAAATCGCAAAGCAAATGAAAAGTCCCAAAAAAATATTAATCAAATAATTTTAAGAGATACAATTTCGGTGTCACGAAGAATTGGAATTGCGGAAATATTCCAAACAAAAAATATGTATATATATTTTTAAAAGTATCAAATCAGGAGCAAGTAATTGTCCGTAGTTAAACCGGTGAAGCAATAATTGCAAGAAGGGAATTGACAACATTCTTGTCGCTCTTCCCCTTGTTTGGCCGCTGAGAAAACTAAAGCAAGTATAAGAAAGAAGAATGGGGAAAGAAAAAAAAAAAAGAAAGAAAAACTCACGAGGAGGAGAAATGCCGCACTTGAAGCACTCGAACAATCGATCAACGTCGTCCTTCGCGATTGATGACATTTTTCTCTTCGTATTCCGGTTTTCGTCGATCTGCAGGTTTTCTTCTTCTTCTTCTTCTTCTTTTTCTTTTGGTTTATTTTTTTGTTCTCTTTGATCGAGAGTTTCTTGCTCGGATCCTTTGCGGCGAAACAAACAAGCGGGAATTCAATTTTGTGAAACATAAAGACAAATAAAGGGTTTCTAATTTCTGTGTCGCCAGATTGGGCTTCGCTCATTAAAATTTAAAATAACGGTAACTTTTTCTCGTTTGATCCAATATCATTTTTTGTTCCCGTAAATTTAATTTCACTTTCCGCTTTGTAATCCTCCGACGACAACGGATATGTTTGGCATATTTTACGCTCATGATTGCTCTTGTTTAATTATTATCGATATTCTAATGTGCCGAAAAAAATAAAATCGAGTAATTTGAGACATCCGTAATAAATTTTTTAATTTATTAATATTTTATACTCTCCAAAAATAAAAAATCTTGTTATTTGATCTGTATTTTTGAAACACGCTACACAATTAATGGCCCGTCGGCCCATTTAACCAAATGGACTTTACGACATAATGGCCTGTCCTTTTGTGTCACAGTCCAGATCTCAGAGACAGAGGCCGGCCTTTTGTTCCTAAAGTGAAACTGGGAGTCGATGCCCCTATCCAATCCAATGAATCGAAAATTGACCCAGATCGCATCGGTGTGGGCTGAACTGGAACTTGGATCATCCGATTAAATTCCTCCTCACCGCCCCCCCCACTCTCTTCAACCAACTAAAGAATGGCAAATTTCAACATACTGACCAAGAGTAAAGTGAAGCCGAATAGCAAAATGTGAAAAATCTGTATTTTCTGCCGTCTGCACAAGATGGGACCTCAAAAATATCTCGCAAAGGCCTTTCACAAAACGATAAGCTGAAAAAATATCCCAAGAAGCTCAGGCACCCACCGTTCGTTCGCGTCTGGATAAGGTAATCAGCCATAATATTATACGCATACGTGTATGCTGACAAGAATTTATCTGAAGAAACCATGAATGCTGTGCTGTGCGTACAGAAATCACCACCCTACTTCGGAAAGCTCTCTCCATGGAAACCACTAGCCCCTGCTCTCTGCCCCACAAGCACACAAGCTCTGAACAACCCATCATCGACAACATGGAAACTACACGCAAATGCCAAAGGCTTTGCTCGAAGCACACGCAGCATAGAAGAAAGCGCCGTTAAAAAGACCTCCAAAACAGACAACAACAACAACAACAACGAAGAAGAAGAAATTCCAGAGGAGGTTATTTACAGGATAGGAGGGAGGATCTTGGTCTCAGTGGGAGTGCCTATGGCCCTCGGCATAGCGTCATTGCACATTTTTGGCACATTGAAGGAGCAACACGTGTGGGATGTGCCTGTGTGGATACCATTTACGTCGACTCTCCTGTTCTTTGGGGCGTCAACGTTCGGCATACCTTATGGGGCTCTATCTGCGAGTTTGGATCCAAAACAGAAGGGCTCCTTTCTTGGGTTTGAAGAAGCTCGGCACAATTGGGCTGAGATGTGGAAAGAAGAAGATGGTAGCAAGTGATGGGGTTCAATAAATCGAGAGAGAGAAATTTATGATCACGTGCGTCGCACGCGGGTCATCTCATCCTCGGCTGCATCTCCAACTCTCTAACGCCCGATTGCTCAACTTCTCGGTGGAGAGGAACTGGTTGGTCGATAGCACTTCCTCTGGCAGGTCTTTTGCTTTGATTATGCTTTGGATCGGGTTCGGGTCCTTATAATTAATCTGTCTGGAATTTAGATCAATAATAGAATAATAGCATGCCTGTCTAATAATAATTCATGGGTCGTGTTTGGAGGGAGAACACAAGTTTAAGCTTAAAAGTCCCAAACTTGACCCAGGCTTGGGTTTAAGAAAATAATTAAGCGGACGACCTAAAAAGATTCAACAAATCGGGTGAGTCTCATAGTTGCTATAAGCAACATTCAATTCCAATTGCTTAATTAGCTCGATCTCGGAAACTAGCTACCTAAGGGGAGAGTAACGCCGTCAACTAGACGCCATCTTGTAATATGTTTGGCATATATTTTTCCAAAATAGATCTTTAATTAGTGCTCAAGGAACCATACGCAGACATCCATCTAGACAAACCAGAAGAAAATTATGGAATCACGAGATTTTTTATTTTTTATTTTTTTTTATTGGTCAAAACGGAACCATGACATTGGACACTGACTCCGGTCATGTATGATTGCTCTCCCTGTATAATTTAATTTAAAATAAAATAAAATAAAAACAACAAGAACAATTGTATGATTGGCCCTATGGACCTCAAAATGACAAATTGCAGTAGTATTTTAGGTGGTACGTAGAGTTTGCTTTGAATGACATGTCAAATTGTACAAACCACTTTCCCCCACCGCTGATGGAGACCTTTTTATCATCTAGTGAACTTGCTTTGAGAATAAATAAATTAAAAAATAAAAGTTTAGTGACAGGAAAATACTTGCCCATCCCAGACGCTACCTTCAAATGTGTACGGTCTATACAATGGCCAAATCGCGATCAGATTATGATGATCCAATTCTATTCAAGCAGCGACCTCCAATAATGCGCATTCCTCTTTTGTAAAATTGTCGATGCTGCTATTCTTACTTTATCATTTTGTGAACCAAACAAAAAGTTCATTGCATTGTCATGGGCCTAATAAATTAAATGGTTAGATAAATTTTTCAGTACCTTTATTTTTTTCTTTTTTTTTCTTTTTGGGTATAAAATTTTCAGCATAATTTTGTAGGATACGCGAAGGAACATTTACCTTGTCATAATTTTTCATAGTTTGGATTTCTTGATTCATCGGGAAATGAGTAGGATTTCCAGTTTGACAACGAGACATCCGGACTTCTGATTCTGAAATAGAAACTCCTGTTTAGATGTCAAATTTACCTCCTAGAATTAGAGCATTATATGTAACGGGAGATAGCAGCAACGTAAAGTTCGTTTTGGAGGATGCTGCTCAACCGGGAAAAGAATGCCATTGCCGGCTAGAGTTTTGCTTCGAATAAGGCTTCACGGAAGACACTGATAGAAGGGTTTTGCGATGGATTTTAAATTGTGGACTCGAATACTTCCAAGGATGCACAAGATGTCAAGGGGGTCTTCAACCTGACCCAGTCAACAAAGTTCATGTAGAATACTAATTCAACAAAGTAAGCTGGTTCTAATAGCCAACAGGATATGACCAAACCACTCTCGATTTCTCATTCAACCACACGACAACCCACCGTCATGTAATTTTCACCTTGGTTTAGCATGTCACTGTCTTTAGAGCACAACTGCACCCTATCGTAGCAATTATCTCTTACTGAAAAACGGAAACCGTGGACAAGTTCATGACGTTGTTATTTGAGGACTCCAGACGAAGTTGCTTACTCAAAACGACCGTCTAAATTGTCGAATTAGAAGGCGACATCAATGACGCACGCTTGTTCACTAAATTAAAAAATGGCACGAACACATGAAAATTAGTCTTCAATGAGAAACCATAAATACCAGAATTCGGTGCCTTCCAGGACAAAGGACAGATATGAGATGAACAACAACCATACAAGCTGATAACATCTCAGTTCAATAACACAAACCGAGAAATACATTTTTTATTTCTGTTCATTCAGTTTTCTTATGATTCTTACTATAAGATATAAGAATGAAGTAATTAACAGATGACACAAGCATTGGGATCTTCCTCTGCACTCCTCACATAGTAACATGTGGTCATATGAGGATTGTAGGCCTGGTACGCCTTGACAAGCTCAGCCACGTCATATTTTTTGTCTTTATCGTCTTTCTTCTTCTCTTCTGGCTTCTCGGGCTCCTCCTTCTTCGGCTCTTCCTTCTTTTCGGGCTCTTTTGCTGGTCCTACAGAAACAATCTCTGTGTAGCAAAGCTTTCTCAGTTTGCTCACTACGTGCACTGGATCAATATCCCCTGTTACTGTCAATTTCTTCTCCTTCATGTCCGCGGCAACCGAATCGACCCCTGTAAAGTTCCACAATCAAACTCCACGTTTTCTCAATTTTGAACAGTGCAACTTTAAAGATCTAGGTACCGCCATGTTAAATTTCATAGAAGAAAACACCCCCTTCTTTAACAGGAAAAGTAAGAAAATATGTAAAGGCAGCCACGAATTCTGCCATACATATGTCAAACCGATCCCATAAGATTCTAAGGCATTACTTCTTTTGTTTTTCCTTCGGTTGCTCGGCAACTTTTACAAGAACATAAAAAGAGCAACCAAACAGAGGAGTTGTACAAGAAAATAGAAGACCAACCTAAAAGGCCGGAGGCCGTCTTCATGGATTTCTGCTTAATTTTGTCATCGTGCAGATCCAATTTCAGTACTACTTTCTGCCACGAGGAAAAAAAAAGAAAGAAAGAAAAATGAACTGCCCATTAATTACAAAATGGACCCCATAGTACCTCAGCAACTAACAAAATAAAGCAAAGGATGACCAGCTAAACTAATCAACTGGAGTTGATGAACATTTATCGTAGATTGATCCCCCCTACGAGTAATTCTCGCAAAAAAAGAAAAAGAAAAGAAAAGACGAGATTCACAGTTCAAGAGTCGGAAATTTAAAAAAGGGTAATTAATATCATAGAATGCTAGAGACAATTCTGACCTTCATTTCTATAATAAATTGAGAGAGCTGAACTAGCTTATCAAAGAATAGCTGCAGACAGCCAATAATGCCTAGGAGATGCAAGAGAAGAGAGACGAGAACGAACAAAAATGGAGAGTTAGTGAAGTAATCTAGGGGCCTCGGCGGGGAAGAGTTCTTATAGCGGCCCAGTGCGAGGGAATGACGCGATTAAAAAATTTTACGTCGAAATTAAAATAATAAATAAATAAATATAAATTTATTATTTTAAAATTTTAAATTAAAATATAATATTAAATTCACAAAATTACTATTTATTTAAATTTTACTCAAATTTATTATTAATTTTAAACCCCAATTTCTTTTCAATTTTGAGCATGGTTCTTAAAATTATTGCGCTTGGCAGCTCTCCACAGAAAACCAACAAAGCTAATTTCTACTTAATTTCCAGGAAATAACCTTCGGGTCTCGTCTATTGGTTGAAAAATCAGTCTGCACTGTATAGGCTGCAGTCCAGTCTAATTGGCCGGAATATCCACTGGGAATGAAATTTAATAGACTGTTTTTTTTTTTTTCTTTCAAATTATATGTTGTCAAAATTACTTCTACGTGTACTTCATACTAAAAAATAAAAAATCTCTGCCCGTAAATATCGCACGTCGTGTTTCAACTTTGAGAAAATGTTTTGGGCTACCAATATAATGCATCCAAAAAAGTACAAATCTATCGATCAATATGGACTTCACCGCATCAACGGCGGATAAATATGGATGAAGTGGTACTATTTTAACTATTGGTTAACTATTTGTAATTCATATTATTTGCCATGACTATATATATATATATATATATATATATATATATATATTATGTTATATATTTTTTATTTTTTAAAATATAATAAACTTGTTATTTTTAATTACATATTTTTTATATTAAAATAACTTAATGTATTTTAAAATTAAATTAAATTAAAAATAATTTATATAATTGATTGTTTTTTAAAGAATTATATATATATATATATACGCGCGCGCGCACTCAACGACGTCAGTAGTAATGGCTGCGTGTTTGCTGTTTGTTTTCTTCAATCACGTGTTAGGACGATCCGGTCAATGAGGAACACACTAAAAAGCAGATTAATTAGTGTACACCTGGGCGCAATTCATTCGTTCGTTCTCACCCGCGCAGTTGTGCACTAACTCGCGATGAACTTCTCATAGCGTTGTATTTGCGCCAGCCCTCCTCTTCCCTGTTTCCCTCTGCCTAACCGAGGGCCCATCCCGCAATTGGACAATGTTCTACGGGTATGGTATCGTATTCTAGAAGGGGGTTAGTATTGCTAAACACGATCTCTGCACTGCTTCGTTCAGACACTGATCCAAGTCAGTGCCTACCAGTTGACCTTCTATGCGTCATACATAATGAAATCACTCGTTTACATCACTCTGTGTGACGAAAGCTCGACATGTTTTCGTACGTCAAGCCATCACTTCAAATGGTCGCCGTAGAACTTTGCTATACGAGTTTTTGGGTCCATGGGATGGTAGATAAACTCCCATGAATGATCAAGATAGTAAAATTTCAACGCCCTTCTCTCAATTCATTCATTCCATTATAACTGAACCACACAGTGTCGAAAGGAAAACCAAGACCCCTAGTATGATCCGTTAATATAAAATCACTGCCAAAATTGAACCACCTTACAATCTACGGTACGATATAACCAAATGAGGTATTGATTTATTGATTTAATTACATTGGGATCGTCCAATTAAATTTTAGCAAATGACACGGGCATTGAGATTTTACTCTGCACTTTTTCTTCTTTCTTCCGCTTCTCTTTCTTGGGCTCTTCCTTTTTTTTTTTCATAATTAAATGAAGCAAAATTAACAAATAGCACAAGCTTTGGGGTCTTTCTTTGTAGGCCGGGTACACCTTGATAAACTCAGACACGTCGTCTTCTCGCTCCTCGGGCTCCTCCTCCCTCGGCTCTTCCTTCTTCTTTTCGGGCTCTTCTGCTGGTCCTACAGAAACAATAGCTATGAAGCAGACCTTTCTCATTTTAATCACCAACTGCACTGGATCAATATCCCCTGTTACTGTCAATTTCTTTTCCTTCATGTCCACGGAAACTGAAGCAACCCCTGTGAAGTTCCACAATCAAACTCCACATTTTCTTAATTTTGAACGGTACAACTTTAAAGATCTGGGTACCACCATGTTAAATTTCACAGAACAAAACATCACCTTCTTTAATGAGAAAAGTAAGAAAATATGCAAAGGCAGCCACGAATTTTGCCGTATATATGTCAAACCAATCCCATAAGATTCCAAGGCATTACTTCTTTGGTTTTTCCTTCGGTTGCTCGGCAACTTTTACAAGAACATGAAAAGAGCAGCCGAACAGAGGAGTTTTACAAGAAAATGGAAGGCCAACCTAAAAGGCCGGAGACCGTCTTCATGGCTTTCTGCTTAATTTTGTCATCGGGCAGATCCGATGCGAGCACGAATATCTGCCACAATAAGAAAAAAAAAAAAAAAGAACTGCACATTAGTTTCAAATGGATCTCATAGTACCTCAGCAACTAACAAAACAAAGCAAAGAATGAACAGCTAAACTAATCAATTGGAGTTGATGGACATTTATCAAACTAATCAACCGTACGAGTAATTCTCGCAAAAATTTAAAAAAAAAAAAAACAGAGAGAGAGATTCACAGTTCAAGAGTCTGGAAATTTAAAAAAGAGAAATATCGTGGAAGGTTAGAGACAATTCTGAATAAATTGAGAGATCTGAACTAGATTATCAAAAGAAAAACTGCAGATAGCCAATAATGCGTAGGAGATGTAAGAGGAGAGAGACGAGAATGGAATGGAGAGCTGGAAGAGCACTTCTTTAGAGCTCTCCACAGGGAACCGACGAAGCTAATTTCCACTTAATTTCCGGGTAGTAACCATCGGGTCCCGTCTATTGGTTGAAAAATCGGGCCGGAATATATAGCGTGTCGACTTTCATTTGCTTAGAAAATAATTTATTTGTTTAAAATATTTAATAAATAAAAATTAAAAATAGTTTTTTTTTTTTTGTTATTTTACTGTAAAACTAAAAACATTTTATTAATCGTAGATTTTTATAAAATTTTTATAATATAACAAGGATGATAAACAGTGATCACGTATTTATGATAATCTTATAATACATTATTTTATAATCATGTGTGGCGAATTATTATGAGTACCCAACAAATAGAAACTACAATGCCTCAAAATTTTAATGTTTGTAGTTAGCAAAAATAGCTTAATGGATAATTACGTAGAGATGGCAGATAAAAACTGGTATCAAATGGTCGATTGTAGAACTTTGTTGTGCCAATTTTCGGGCCCCTGGGAACTCCCTTGAATGATCGAGATAAAATTTACGGCACCGTTCTCTCCATTAATTCATTGCATGATAATTGAATAGATACGTTTAGTGCAAACGAAAACCCCCAATATGATCCGTTAATATAAAATCACTACCAAATTTGAACCAACTTACAGTAGAACCGAGAGGTATTGATTTATTTAATTTAATTCCACTGGGGTCGTCCAATTAAAATTTAGCAAATGACACAGGCATTGGGATTTTCCTCTGCACTTCCGACAAGATAATGTCGGCAGTAACAAGCCTTCTCTGCGGCTCCACCATGATAGTATGCTGTTATCTGAGGATTATTAAGATAAGCTTGGCAGGCCTGGAGAGCGGCAGCCATATCATTGGCTTGCTTTTCGTCTTCTTGCTTCGGCTCTTCCTTTTTTTCATTGTCTTCTGCTGATCCTACAGAGACTATCTCCGTGGAACAGAACTTTTTCAATTTTCTTGCTACATGCACAGGATCAAAGTCTCCGGTTACCATCAATTTCTTGTCCTTCATGTCCATGGAGATCGATTCCACCCCTACACAATTCAATGTAAAGCCACTCAATTTATTACGCCATTTTTTTCCTGCTCAATTATCTGGGTTTCGTAACAAATACTCTGGAGTTTCATAAATAATTGCGTTCATTTTCCTTGGCAACCCAAAGATATAGTTGCATCATCAGATGGTAAGTAACGATTGTGTGATTAGGTCGAATTCAATACCTGAAAGGCCAGAGACAGTCCTCATCGCTTTTTGTTTGGCTTTGCCGTCGTGTAAGTCCAATTTCAGTATTAGTTTCTGACGGAGAGTAGAATCGCACGTTAATGAGATGGAATGATGGGTTCCATCAAAAGTACAATAAAGAAAGAGGCCCCAGGGATCGGGGTGGAGGCTTAAAATTAATATTTCTCACCTTCATTTCTATGAGCTATTTATACTCGTCACCCGTCAAGAAAATTGGCAAATGGATGCCAAATATCGAGGCGCGCTGGCTAAAGAGAACTTTATGAAGAGGATGTGAACTTGGTGAATTTGCTCGTGGGGTTGCCTACATTTATATCCTTTGTGGTGGCAAGAGAAGGGGGCTGAGAAATATCAGGGAAGCAAAGTCGGTCCAATAATTCAGCGTCCTCTTGTAGGACCCTTCTGGGAAAGTCCTTTGTATTTTCCTGCGTCGAAACGACACCCACTATCATGACTGGACCCATCTTGTTACTGCTCTCTGAATCTCACCTCAGGCCTCAGCTGGTAAATAGCACACCAATTTGGATTTCTAGTTGTTACCGGACCGCCCAATTCAGCAACCCACGGCCGCCGTGCCACGGTCAATCAAATATTTAATTATCAACAACCAAAGCAAGCACGAAGAGAGCAGGGACAAGGAACATAAAGATGACTTCGTTTCCATTATGCACCCAGCATTAAGTGGTGCTAGGTTCTCCCCAACGCTTTCCAATTTACCCAGTTTGAGTTTTTTTTTTTCTTTCTTTCTTTTATTTTCCCCCCTTTTTTCTATTTTCTCGTCATTTTATTTTTATCTCTCTTTTTTTAACCCTTCATTCGAACGTCGACGTGCCAGCAGGTTCAAGAGTCCAGACTTTCAAGTCAACCAATGGTCACAGTAGACGGTCAACTTATTATATATCGAGCCCTTTGATGGTAACAACCGTAGCTCTGGCTTGACTTCCTTTGAAATGACACATAGCCTTGTGATTTCACTCATTTCTAAAGGTCCTTTTTTCCCTTGGCTATTGTTTCTTTTCCATGACCTGTTCCCACTATGCGAAGAAGCGCCCGCCAATCCCCGCTGACAATCACGTGGCCTATTCTGTTGTACCAACCATGGACTATTGACTTGACTTGATGTCGGTCCGGGTCAATTATTATAAACAAAAAATGTCGGAAGTCTCCCACATCAGGCCCAGAGCGAGGCCCAACGGACTATTTTTAGTGGCTCCATTGACCCATCACGTGCCGATGGCAAATGTAGGATTCCACACCTAAACGCAATTTGTTTGGGTTGTCGAAAGGTACATCACTGAGTGCACGCTCACGCCGGAGAAGAAAGCCGTCCTGTATTCCACTTGAATTGCTTCCTTTTTCTTTCTTTTTCGAGTCCAATTCCGTCTTTTGGAATGTACACGGTAATGCTACATCCAACTTACTTCATAGGTGTATTATATATGTAACCCGGATAGACTAGTTTAAGCTCTGCGCATCAAAATTTCCGGTCTCTGAAATTTAGCAAAAGGGGTCGAAAGACAAAGAATTGATATTGATAGCACACGCATTGAATATATTAAAGTTACGTGGAACCAAAATCCGCCATTGACAAACATGACAAAAGAGAGGGGGGTGAAGGAACCGGCCAGAGAAAATATCAAAAGATAGAAAAGCACAGCAGGAGGGCACTTTGCATGGTACAATTTTAGTACGTCCCACTCTTAAATATCTTCTCCTGAGAGGCTTCAGAGCCATGAGGTGTCTGAAATTGTTGGCCACTGAAGCAACTAGTGACGGGTGTTTGCCACGTTTCCACAGGGTTATCTCTTCCTCTCCTCAATTATTGGAAAACAGTTTATGCTTCCAAGCTTGCCGTCGAGAGTAAAATTAAGCGGCAGGCAAAGCACTGTAAGCCCGTTTTAAAGAGTAACATTACGATTATAAACAATTTTCATAAACAGATCGCCCAAAAACTTTTTTCTCTCAATCATAAATCATAATAAGTCATTTGAGCGTGGTTACGATACTCATCGCTATAATGATAAATTCATCGGTGCACGTGCCCGTGTTTATGGGAATTGTTTGTAAATTTATTTGTGAAAATGTTATTTTGCATTCTCATTAACTCGTAAAATATAGTTTTCTCTTCTCACGTCTATATATATATAAGTTTTTATGAGCTTTAAAAAAAGATAAGGGGGCAAAAAAAAAATTTAAATCCTATCTGTTTATTTGTTTTGCATTCTTAGCTCCTCTTAACTTATTTATGTATCCACTAATTTATAAATTTATTTTCTTGAATATCAAGAGGACTTTAATAATTTCATCATCTATTTGTTTCATATTTTGTAATCCATCTTCAAACTCCCATAACAATCTTAGAAGTGAAAAAAAAAAATTACATTTTGTTTTGTTTTATGTTACTATGAGTGATAACGCTGTAGCTGTATTTTTAACAAATTGGTTTCAAGCAAATACTAAATTACTGGTTTGTCGTTTCTTGCAGCCAATTTCATTTGCTTTCGCCTAACTTGGAATAGTGTCTAAAGATCTTTGAGATGTAATACATTGATAACGTAAAGTTTTGACAATTCGTTGAGTAAGTGCACGATAATAATTGAAGCATATAATTAGTTAATTAGTTCTATTTGATATATGTAAATTGAGATATTATTTTAATTGATGAAATAATATGTACATTTATTTCGTAAAAATCTATTATAGATTAAAGTAATTGTATTCAATTAAAAATGTGGAATATATATATATTTCTTACGTACCCCAAAATTTTGTAATTTGATGATTAAGATTAAAAAAAAAAGAAATTTGTTATAATTTTATTTAATAATTTTTAATTAATCTTTTACAGCCATATATACTTATTTTGTTCCTTTTTGTTTTTTTTTTGAATTTATGTTGTTTTTGTCACTACTACAAGCACGTGAATTAAATCTTAATGTACATAACGTAAAAGTATGGCTTTGTGCTTAACTATTTTATAACCATAAGATTACATAATTTTAACATTTTACATAAATATTTATTTCTTTATATTCATACGTACATAATGTGGACAACAAGTTTAGTTAATGTAAATTATTATGAGCTATTATTTGTTTAGAATAATAACTATTGTGGGTTGAATTAATTAAAGAGAGGACGAAAAGTAACTTAAAAAAGAAAACTGCGTCGCTTCTGTTCAATATTTACATATATTACAATTAAAAATTGGAACATTCACATTATAAAATTATAACTAACCATATTTGAAATTGATTTGAGTTTTCTCCTGGCTTTCTCATTTTCTCTTCTGTTTTCACTACGAGGAGCCGTCCGATGATAGATGCTTAATTTTCACGCGTGAAACTGTATCATCGTTGCTAAGGTAACGTGGTACGTTCTTACACGTTGCTCGTGCACCTTGAGGCTCTGGGCTGTCTAGCACCAGATAGTATCCCAGAGAACCGTATAAGAACTCCTCCTTCCTTGTCTGTCAGAAAGCCGCATTTTATTCGAAGCTAAAGCCTAAGACTAAAACCCTATAATTCCGTTAGTATTTATGGTATGAAAAAACCCGAACCCGGCTGAGGGACTCTACTTGGATCCGAACGGAATGGCATTACCGGGACTAGGTCCTTTCGCCGCAGCGCAGGCGACGGCATCTGCCACGTCTATGCCGGAGGATCCGAGTAAGAAGGTCCGAAAACCCTACACCATAACCAAGTCCAGAGAGAGCTGGACCGAGCCCGAACACGACAAGTTCCTCGAAGCTCTCCAGCTGTAAAATTTCTTTTTCATTTCTCGCTTCATGAATTTGTTCGGCATCCAACTTCAATTTTAGGGTTTCTCTTCACCTTATCTCTGTAATTTGGGGCTGTGAATTGAATTTTATAGGCGAAATTTTTTAGTGCTTCGCTTAGTTTGCGGTGACTTGAGATGTATTTAAAACCTGTGTGGATCTGAGAGATTTGAGGACAAGAAATGAAATTCAATTGGTTTAATAGAGTGGCGATTCTGGACAGGATTGATCGATTGGTCTAGTGATATATATATATATTTTTTTCTTTTTATGTTCAAGCTATTGAATGTCGTGTTTGGTTCTGTGGTGTGGATCTGAGCTTATTTTTGAAATATTTGGCAATTAATTTCTTGGGCTATTTCCTGCCACTATAACCATTGGTATAGTTTTTCTAAGTTCACCCTTGAAGAAACAGAGAATGTCTCATATCAATAGCACCAATTTCTGTACACCGAGGTTATATCTTCAGTGATGAATTGTGGAATCTGAATCAGATGATATTGAAATTACTCCAGACAGAAACCATCTGAAAGATTGGAAGCAGCTTGTTAGAGTTGGTCCTCTCTTCACATCTTTTGCTACTTTGATTTATTGAGAGTGAATAGGCTTCTTTATATAGTTCATGAAGTAACAGGAAACTATGAGAGCTAACTGACATACATTGTAAAGTTGATGGCACCAAAAGCTGTTGAAGCATTTGAAAAGTGGGTATGGCACAAAATTGTTCAAGTGGATTATATGCTCAGTTTTTGTGGTAGGAGAGTGATATACTTTTAAGAAAATACTGATTCTTTGGACCCATATGTTGGTGAATTTGCTTAGTTGGTAGTTAATCATCTATTTGGGGTGATTGAGCTCATATGGTACTTTTAGGTTCCTTCTTTTCTCTTTTCCCCTTTTCTTCACACACATGTACTAGATGAGTTTCATGTTCTTTTAATTCTTTCAGATTTGATCGTGACTGGAAAAAGATTGAAGCATTTGTTGGGTCTAAGACAGTCATTCAGGTGCTGTAAAATATAGTCTTGTAATTTTAGTTTTCTGTAAAAATGTATTTTATGATTTTAGTGGTGATTTTCCAAACATGTTTACACACTTTCCTTGAGAGTTATCATGTTCCTTGATATTCATTGCACGTTCAGTTCATTGTTTTTTATCAGTCTATCTATTGTTTTAAGTAGATTATATCCAATTTTTGTGGAAAGAGCATCAGAAATATTATGTTCCTTAATGTTATATTGATTCCTGGTTGCTCATGTGCTGGCAAATTTGCCTAATTGATAATCGATTAAATGTATCCAATGATGAAGCTTTTCTTCTTCCCTTCGTTGTGTTCATTTCTGTCTTCTTTAAGCATTGGAAATTACCGACATTGGCAATAAACAAAAATGAAATGATACCTTCTCAGATTCGCAGCCATGCACAGAAGTACTTTCTAAAGGTTGAGAAGAACGGAACGGGTGAACATCTGCCTCCCCCTCGGCCCAAAAGGAAAGCTGCTCACCCCTATCCTCAGAAAGCCTCAAAAAATGGTGGGACTATTGCCTTTTTGTGTGTGTGTGTGTGTGTGTTTTGCACTCCAATGTGTAAACGATGAACCTTTCTTATGCATATTGCACTTGCAGCCTCAACACTATCACAACCTTCAGGATCCTTTCAGTCGCCATCTGGTCTCCTTGAGCCTGGTTATGTTGTAAGGCCAGATTCCTCTTCAATGCCTATAAACCCTATTTCCACTGCTGCTGTGTCTTCCTGGAAAAAAAATGTGCCAACTGTCAGTTCATCAAATCAAACTCCAGGTTTGTAACATGAACTTATTGACAACATTTATGGCCTTTGGAAAAAGGGAAATGACATGTTCTGTGTTTTGGATGCTTGGCAGGCCCATTAGTGGCTAATAATTGCTGCAGTAGCACTGAGAGCACTCCAAGGACAAAGCCAACAGGGGATGAAGCTGAACAAGGGAATCATAGCCTGCCATTGAGAGGTGAGGTCTTCAATCAATTCGTTCACACCTGTTGTTGTTGGGATCCAGACATACCAATATGGTATGAGTTTTTTGACACTGGTTTTAAAGTGTTCCATGGATAATTGGTTCGTTTTGAATGGATGATGTTAGAATAGTTGTCGGCGATGCAGTTAAATCCTCAAAATCTGTGCATATGATCTCTTACGTTTATGTGTGTGAGTGCAAACCCATTATTGTTTCATATAAGGCTTTGGAAAATCTCTTGCTGATATCATATTAGATTCCATACATGCCATCTACAGAAATCTTGTCAAACCCGTATCAATTGCCACTGGCTAAGTTTTTTCCTGGTTATACGGAATTGCTATGTATGTATGCCATTTATGTATTGTTCTGTTCTCTTTCAGTTGATCACAATTTTAAGTATCACAAAGTTTAGTGTGTCTGACAACCGAAAAATTGTATGTTATGTGTTCTTGTGTATTTTGTTGTTCCGTTTGCCTTCTATTCCTGACGTATTGTTTTCAGAGGACAATGAAGTTTGTCAAGTCCTATCTCTTCGAGCTAATTGTATTTGTCATTCATTCTCTTTCATTTCCTTGACTGCTAATACTGACATTACTACTTTGTATGCAGTTCTGCCTGATTTTGCTCAAGTGTACAGCTTTATTGGCCGTGTCTTTGATCCAAATGCCTCTGGTCATATGCAGACACTTAAGAAAATGGACCCTATAGATGTTGAGACAGTACGTGTTATGTCAGACTTGTGCTTTTTTGTTTCCACCATTTCATAGGTTATCGTAAGCTATATTTTTTTTATCCCCAGGTTAATCTAAGCATCTGGTTAGTGTTTTCTTTATTCTAAGCATTATAACTGATACAGAAATGCTTTGAATGATGCTTAACTTTTCTTCTCGGTTCTTGCCCAGGTGCTATTGTTGATGAGGAACCTCTCCATCAATCTTACCAGCCCTGATTTTGAGGATCACGTGAGTTCCTCTTTAGAAGAACCTAGTTTTCATGTTTGTTTTTATTTATTAACTCTTTTTTTTTTCTCCCTTCAATTATTCGTGTAGTCCACTTGTGCTGCATGCATATGAGCACATGACCTATCCACATTTTGTTCTTTAAATGCAAAACCTTGCTCAGCACATGCATTTCTTTTCCACTGACTGGTGAATGAAACAAAGATATTTTGCCTCACCATCAATGTTTCTGGAGAGCTCCTTTGTGCACCTTCAATTTGATAATAACCTGTTAGCTTTCTTTAGCTCATTTGCAATGTATGTTCTGCAAAATAATATAGCATTAGTGGTGAAGTAGATCCCAAAACATAAAATGCCAGCACAAGTTTTCGGCAAAGTTTTATGGGCCATCGACCTCAATGGCCCTCACCAGATGCATTCAATGATTTCCACGTGCCGCATGTGAGGTCCATTTGGCTAGGTGCACAGAAGACTGACAGACATTGGCTAATGCCCAAAGTCTGTTGTTGTGCAGCTAGTTTCTCTTATCCGAGGATGGCATTTGTCTCCCATATCATTTCTGTTTTACAGCGGAGATGCCTGATCGCTTTTCCTGGCTTGCTTTATTGTATTGATGCAGAGGAGGTTGCTCTCTTCTTATGAGATCGAAACAGGGTCAATTGGAGCAATCAAGGTGCTTAATGAAGTTCATCCAGAGGATGTTGCATAAATTGGCTAGGTAACTGGCCACAGGGTTCATCATCGTTAGTTGCGCATGATCTTTTAGTCGAATGCCCGGACAGAAAGCCACAAGTACAAAGCTTCGAATGCATGCTATCGAAGTTCTGTCCACCCTTGGTCATCAGTTTTCACCGCGTCAGTTAGGCCTTTAGTTGCCCTCGTTGTAAGTAACCATTTTCTTTCCAGTGTCATGTTTTATAGCGGAATTGGAAGAAAAGAAAAATCATGTATGATAATTTGCCAGTGTACAGCGATTTAAGTTAGCTAAAAGTTATCCTGTACAGAGGTGTATTCAAGTTTTGACTATTTACAAGTATTATTCTGGGTTCATTAGTGTAATCATATGGGTTGCTGTGTAATCCTCTCTCCACGGTACTCCGTTGCTTTTGGCCTCCGCGAGTTACATTATTTTTCTTTTTTACACTCCTCGTCTGCGAGAAATGCATGTGGTTCCCGGTTTGATCGAGAGCAGTTCTAGGCTCACGCGCTTAGCACTCTCGCCTCAAGATTAGAGCATGGCATGGATGCCGATTCCAATCGGTGAAAGCAAAAGAAACTTGTCAGCAAAACATATCCATGGCCAAATAATTTCTTATTCTAAAAAGAAAATCACGAGAGGCTAAGGTTAAAAATTACCACAAAAATGGGACGGTCAAGTCCACCGCGTAGCCTCTTGCATGCGTCCAAACCGTCCCTCTGGCAAATTAAAATCGTGAAAGAGATATAGTTATCGAGTTCTTACGCGCGAGCCCGATAATTATTTACAAATTTGAACTGCGAGAGTAGACAATTAAATACTGCATTAATATTGTTTTTTTCTATGAATTTGTACTTTGTTATATCTGCTCTTTTTTATTGCAATCTTTAGTTCACGAAAGGAGGGGGGAAAAAAAACAAATGTGCGTTATATATATATATATATTTTAATTTTTTTTTTATGGTATGGTTTTTTATGGTACGTTTTTTAACAACTACGTTTGGATTTGAACTATCGGGGCTTGGGCCAATCCAAAATTGAGGAGGTTTTGGAATTCCATCGAGAGCCGAAGAAAGTCTCGCACATAGGTTCAACCGGGGTCTTCCATTCACCCGGCCCACGCTTCTGCGGTAGCGCTATATAAAACCCGGCGTCCCCCTAGGGTTTCTTCTAGTCCGCGAAACGAGGGAGCTTTCTTTGCCAGCGTCTCTGCAGCAGCTACTCGGACGAAAAGGGCTCTTTCCTACTGTTTACCCAAACATGGTCTCTCTTCCCCCCTTGTTCCCATCTCTGTCTGAGTGTTTGTGTTTTCGCTGTTCTTCCTAGTAATATTAATTGGGCTCTTTTTGATTGTGTCTTCAGATTATTCCAGAGAAGAACAGGAGAGAAATCTCAAAATATCTCTTTCAAGGTTCCTCTTTCTCTTGTGGTTTTCTTTTTTTCTTTCTCTCATTTTTATTTCTACGTGCGATCTATGCTGCTTCAGATCAACAATAAAAAGACACCTGTTCCCAAGCATTGGCTTAGCTCGTGCTTCTTTGAATGGCTTAAAAGGCTTAATTTGACCATACTTGAGCAACTAGGCATAGTCATTGTACCGGGATGGCTGATACCTACTTGGTTGTTGAGAGAGTCGGGTGGCTTGTTCTTCTTGGTAGTTTTGGTTCTGTCGTGCATATGCTGAAAGGAAGTTGGTCTAGGCTGGATATTTAAGTCGATCTCAAATGGAGGGCCTCACTTGGCTCGTTTTAATTTAAGGGTTACATTGGATATGTTTATTTCATGTAACTTCTTTCTAACTATTGGGGAAAAGGAAGATATGAATCTTATCATGTGTTTTTGGTTAATCTACAGAGGGAGTTTGCTTTGCCAAGAAGGATTTCAACCTGGCAAAACACCCAGAAATCGATGTTCCTAATCTGCAGGTGATTAAGCTTATGCAGAGTTTCAAATCCAAGGAGTATGTTCGTGAGACATTTGCTTGGATGCATTACTACTGGTACCTCACTAATGATGGGATTGAATTTTTGAGGACTTACCTCAATCTTCCATCAGAAATTGTTCCTGCCACCTTGAAGAAGTCTGCAAAGCCTGCTGGTCGGCCCTTGGGTGGCCCACCAGGTGACCGCCCCCGGTAATATACATTGTGCTTACTGTTTTGATGGTTCCTCATAATTTCCCTCGTCCTTTGGATTAAGATTAAATATGTGCATTGTCCTTTTGATTGTGTAGAGGACCACCTCGCTTTGATGGAGATCGACCAAGGTTTGGTGACCGTGAAGGGTATCGTGGGGGCCCGCGGGGGGGTGATTTTGGTGGTGAGAAGGGAGGAGCTCCAGCAGATTTCCAACCCTCATTTAGGGTAATGTCACTTTATAGCTTCTCTATTGCAGGGTTATGGCTGAATGTGCACCTGCTTATTCTGAAATTTATCTTGCCTTAGTTTATAATTGCACAATGCTGATGTCACCATTTTGCTGGGATGTATCTTGGGTTGTATGAGATGGAGGAGGGAGAAGGAGGGTGATAGGAAAGAAGTGAATCAACAAATTAAGTTTTGCCCTGTCACCCTTTTCCATTTCCTTCCACAGATCATTTTCTCTATGTTGTCATTACTTCTTTCATTGCTCTCTAGAATGAAGTAGAATGGCTGCATTCAATTACATCCTGTCTCTTAGTGGTAATTGTGATAAAAGATGGGAATGAACAGCCCCAAAATGTTGGTCAAAGTTCTAACTGGTTCTTTAAGCATGGGATGAATTATAGGGTATCAATGCCAAGTACATGTGATAAAGATGGAAATGGGTTCCATGATCTTTGATACTCCTTTCCCCACATCTGGATCCAATCTGTATGTTGCATTCCAAAATTTGGTTGTTTTGAAGAATGTCTAAGTGGCAAGTGCATGTGCTTTCCACATCTCCATTTCCTGTTGTCAACTTGTTTAATCTTTTTCGATCCTGCAGGGCACTGGTGGACGGCCTGGCTTTGGTCGTGGAGGTGGTGGCTATGGCGGGGCCCAAACTAGTTCTTCTGGTTTCGCTTGAAGATTTTGGTGGTCTGTGATGTCTTTCGCTCAAGTGTAGTTTTTGGAATCTTAGAACTGATTACATTTGAGTATTCACTCCTTTGGAATTTTTATTTGTGGTACTATAGTTCTGAGCTTGTTTTCCAATTTAAATATATAACTATTGAAGGTTTATAGATATTTCTCCTTTCTGAAAACTGATGACCTTGGTATTCTTATAACCATCTAAGACCTGAGAATAAATAATCATATGACCTTGTTATTTTTGTGACGGAAGTCCTGAGCAAGGGATGTTTTGATGCTTATCCTGAAGGATGGCCTCGGTCTCTAGCAATTCGACTTTTGGGGTGTTGACACCACCACAATTTTCCCATGTATCTTGTAGCTTGTAGTAGCACTTGCATCTAGGTGCTCCCCATTTTGTCATGTCTGAGAATCGAGCGCCGATAAACGGGACAGGTGTTGGTTCAAGTGTTACTGTTTTCTTCTGGCAAGGTTGCTCAGTGGCTAAGTGATTATTTTAGCGGTGTTAATAGTAAGAGATTCATCGAAGATTGGCTTCTCCTTTTACGTCATCAATTGCTCGACTTGAGCGAAATTCGAAATCATCAGTCACGTATCGGCTAATTAATTTTATGGAGGCCCCTGCGTTCCTCCATAACTATTGGATTAATTTTTAATCCAGAAGTGGAATTACAGGGCCTATTGCAATAGAGGGCCAGTAGCGCATGGGATTGATTAAGAGATAATTGGGGTAATTTTGGATTTTCCAGCAACATTGGCTTGCGTTATAGCATGATACCAGCCATGTTACAGAAATAATGAAACCATCCGTTTCTTGCAAGAGGCAGGCGAGGCAGGCGGATTTTTTTAAAATGATCCTGTGATTGTGGAGAACCTTCAGGCAGACAGTGAGATAGGCATCTCCAACGTACATTTAGAGGAGGAATTCATGTTGCTCTAGCCTGAAGGGGCATCCTTCATCTCCAGCATTTGCCTTATGGCGCACCATTCCAGTGGCCAGAATATAGTTTAGGTATCTTTTACCTAAGATGGTTTATATTGTCTCTTTCCTTTCTCTCTCCCGAAAATAAAACGGAGGGACTAAATATTTTTACCGCGGAATAATATGCTCCGTTACCATATGTAAATACGGTGACCGCAAATAACTCCATATATGAATCATACGAAAAATCTGAAGTTGAATAGAGACCCCATTTTCAGTAATTTTTTTTTTTACCAAAAAGAAAGATAGAGAAAGAGAGAGAGAGGTACAAAAGGTGCAAATCTAATTCTAGGCAGGCAAGAAAACCAACCAGAGACACACACTGCAAAAGACGCCGAAGACGGACAAAGACCAGAGACATTTTTCCCTCGGACAAATGGCACAACAAATCAGCTCAAGGACACCTCAAATCAGGGCTCTAGTCTACCTCTTCCATCTTGCTCTCCTCAGCACCATCTTCCTCCAGAGAAGGCATGTCAGCATCATCACCTGCAGCCTCGTCCTCATCAATGCTCAGGCCCAGTTTCAACATCCTGTGAATCCTAGCTGCAAACGTGTTTGGCTCATCAAGACTGAAACCAGAAGTCAACAGAGCAGTCTCAAACAGAAGCAGCACAAGGTCCTTCACGGATTTGTCATTCTTATCCGCTTCAGCCCTCTTCCTCAACTCCTCCATGATACCATTGTCCGGGTTGATTTCCATTGTCTTCTTGCTTGACATGTAAGAACTCATGCTGCTGTCCCTCAATGCCTGCGCCTTCATGATCCTCTCCATGTTGGCAGTCCAGCCGTACTCTCCAGTCACCAAACAGCACGGAGAGTCCACAATCCTGTCAGAAACCACCACTTTCTCAACCTTGTCTCCCAGGATATCCTTAATGGTCTTGCAGAGGTCCTCAAAAGACTTCTTTTTTTCCTCCTTTTTCTTCTTTTCTTCCTCAGTTTCATCGTCAAGTTTCAATCCCTCCTTCGTAGCAGAGACAAGCTTCTTTCCATCATATTCTTTCAACTGGCCAACAGCATACTCATCAATGGCATCCACCATGAAAAGAACTTCATATCCCTTTTTCCTGAGCCGCTCCAGGAACGGGGAGTTCTCAACCGCCTTTTTGCTCTCACCGGTAATGTAGTAGATGTCCTTCTGACCCTCCTTCATTCTGGTGACGTAGTCCTTCAAACTAGTCGTTTCGTCACCACTTTTGGTTGAGTGATATCGGAGCAGCTCGGCCAGCTTGGCCCTATGCTGACTATCTTCATGGATGCCTAATTTTAAGTTCTTGGAGAAAGCCTCATAGAACTTGTTATAGTCTTCCTTGTTCTCTGCAATTTCGGTGAACATCTCAATGCATTTCTTCACAAGGTTCTTCCTGATAACCTTGAGGATCTTGTTCTGTTGAAGCGTCTCACGAGAAATGTTGAGTGGCAGATCATCTGAATCCACAACACCTTTCACGAATCCAAGGTACTCGGGAATGAGTTCCTCGCAGTTGTCCATGATAAAGACCCTCCTAACGTAGAGCTTTATGTTGTTCATCTTCTTCCGGGTGTCAAAGAGATCAAATGGGGCCCTTTTTGGGACAAACAAGACGGCCTTAAACTCAAGCTGACCCTCAACAGAGAAGTGTTTCACAGCAAGGTGATCCTCCCAGTCGTTGGTCAAGCTCTTATAGAAGGAGGCATACTCCTCCTTGGTGATTTCCTCAGGCTTGCGCAACCAGACGGGCTTTTGCTTGTTAATGAGTTGCCACTCATGAGAAACTTCCTTAATCTTCTTCTTCTTGGATTTAGTATCTTTCTCTTCATCAACCTCCTCAACATCTCCCTCTTCTTCCTTCTTTGGCTCATCGTCTTCATCATCACTTATCTCTTTCTCGGTGGTTTTCTCCGTCCAGAGAAAGATGGGATAGCTGATAAATTCAGAATGCTTCTTGACAAGGTCCTTGATTCTCCTTTCCTCCAAGTACTCTAGCTGCATTAATAAGCACGAATTAAAACCAGATCAGCATCATACAAGACAAAAACTGTGCTTATCTAGAAGATTTTCATGATGCTCATCTATATACCTGGTCCTCCTTCAGGAAGAGGGTTATCTTGGTTCCCCTGCCCAGTTGCTCTCCATTAACATCCCTTGTGACAGTGAAGGAACCACCGGCTTGCGATTCCCATACGTACTGCTCGTCGTCATTATGTTTCGTAGTCACAATGACTTTCTCTGCAACAAGGTAGGCAGAGTAGAAACCAACACCAAATTGTCCGATCATGCTCACATCCGCTCCAGCCTGCAATGCCTCCATAAACTCCTTGGTTCCGGATCTTGCAATTGTACCCAAATTGTTCACCAAATCTAATCACACATGGCAAGGTGCAGAGTTAGCTCGGTAGGCCCGCCTTACAAGAACCCCCACCAATAACCTATGCTAAGTTACATTGGACAATCGAATATAAGAAGACACGTTGATTTGAGAAGTCGCACATGTTTCACAAGTAACACTTTACCTGCTTTGGTCATGCCGATCCCGCTATCAATAATGGACAGGGCTTTGTTGGCCTTGTCGGGAACGAGCCTGATAAATAGCTCCGGTTGGGCATCGAGTTTGCTCTTGTCCGTCAAACCTTCAAATCTTATCTTGTCCAGAGCCTTTTGATCAACCCCCACCCAAAAATAAAAAATGAAAAAACCAACATTATCGATATTGGGTCATACAGAGAATCTAAAACTACAAAGACAAACTTAGTTAAGAACAGCGAAGGGAGGGTGGAGTGCGTACATCGGAGGCATTGCTGATCAGCTCACGAAGGAAAATCTCCTTGTTGCTGTAGAAAGTATTGATGATCAAGCTCAGCAATTGATTGATCTCAGCCTGGAAGGCAAAGGTCTCGGCGTCAGCCATCTGCACATCCGCCATTGTATTTCTTCACCCAGACAAGCCCTTCACAGCAGGTGCAAAGGAGAGCGAGAGAGAACAAGCCAAGCTATTGCAATAGACTTCGAATTGAACCGATACGTGACGCGTTGGCTTGGAAGAATATTTATATTCCACCGCTGCTGCTGCTGCTGCCGCCGCCAAGGTTCTAGGCTCTTCGTGTGCTTCCGGGTTCTGGATTCTTCGGTGAAACGAAGCCGTTTAGTTTCAGGATTTCTTGTCGTGTTGTGTTGAGACGGTGGCGTTTTTAGAGTGTGAATATCTCAAACGCTTAATCGGTTTCATCGGATACTTAAGCGATTTGTTTGTGTTCGCAGATCCAGAAGGTTCGTCCAGCAACGAATACTAGAATGTTCCCTTCCTTTTATGGATGGCAGTTTCTTGCTGACGAGGACCTCGCACGTGTCGATACATCCGACACGAATCTCCGGCGCGGCAGCGTAGATGGTATAACGGGGCCGCGGACCAACCAATAACTCGGTTCCTCCCTCTTGAGTCGTTTCGATTTCTTGTAGTTATTTTGTGTGGATTCTGCAGTAGGGATTGAACTAGGAAAACTCTGAATTAGAATATTGGTAACTAGTTGTTATCATGATTATTCTCTCCCAATTAAAACTGAATGAAGATTTTATGTGTTTTCGGATGATATAGATTGGGTGCGTTCTTATCATCCTCATATAAGTCAATAATTTTTTTTTAAAAAAAATACTTATAACATTTATCGGATTATTGAATAGCTATAAAGAATAAATAAATTCATTTTACCCACAAAAAAAACAAAAAAAAAAACAGTCATTGTTCTAAAAAGGTTACGAATGATTGAGAATAAATAAAGAGAAAGCAAAATTAATTTTGATGACATTTTCAAAGATGACCATGTTGCAACATATGTAAAGAGGAAGTTATTTTTTTTAGTAACAAATTTTATAAACAAATCATACAAATATATTTTACATTACTAATTACAATGTGCTATTGTGGTTGTAATTATGAGAACGACCGTACAATAATCAATTTCTTTGATGCAATGCGTAGATTTGTTTATAAATTTTGTGAAAATGAAGTCACTGTTGAAAAAAGAAGTCAAACACATTTTGCTGACCAATAAACAGCAAGCGGCCGAGACGGCTACGTCCGCCCTTACAACTTGGCATCGTGCCCCCCAGGCACTGCCCAGCAGCCACCGCTCGCTGATCCGGATGAGTACTTCCCTCCATGGCCCCTAATAAATTGGCCAAAAGGAAGCCAAGCAGGCGATTCAATTCAGGCGAACCCGACGCCCCGATGGCCTCTTCCGCTACTTCTATTTTCAATTACAGCAGAGTGGCCGTGTTGACTTCCATAGTCGCGTTTCTAGGCGTCGTTGTTCTCTTGGGCATTTCTTCGAATGTGCCGAGTGTTTTTCTGCCCGTTGACCGAACCTCCAAAATCCACGCAATTCAAGTGCTCAATGAGTTCCCTCACGATCCGGGAGCCTTCACTCAGGTAACACTCTCAAAACATAGCCTGCCGATCTCTCTGTGATCGCGCTCGCGTGCACGCGCGCAAGTGGTACTACATCTATGCCCTTTGTCTTGAACTTGATTGCGTCGAGGGATCTTCCACCAAAATCCCACTGTAGTTGTCCTTTTTATCGCCTGCTATTCTCATTGATAAGCTGTTTGTATTTCCTAGAATTGGCTATGGAATCCAAAATCAATTTTATCTATGCAAAATTTAGCGGTTTCTGGTTTAGTTCTGTACGGAAAATTTTGGTTACACCGTTACTGTGGCTGAATGTTTCAAGCTTCATGGAGAAAAATGGCTATATGTGCGGACTGAAACTAGTGTTCAGTCTGTGTTTGATTTTGTCGCCTGTAGGACTCGCTGACCATGAAATATAGCTACAAGAACATTGTATTCTGTATAATGCGCGATACAAGAGTTACACGTCAGTAGTAGAATTAAACAAAATGTGTTTAGCCTTGTGTTTTTGCCTCATTTATTTGTTTCATTTTAATTAGTTGTTCCAATTTTCTGCTCAATTTAGTACTATTTAATCTATTGTTCAAACGATAGTGCAGGTTTGTTGTGTATGTATTGTGTATGTTTTAGTACTTGGAAAATTCAAGAGCAATGTATATGTTTTCAGGGTCTTCTCTATGCAGGAAATGACAAGCTATTCGAGTCAACCGGCCTTTATGGTCAGGTGAGATTGCTTCCTTGTGTGTGCTCTTCAAATATGATGTGTCTTTTTTTCTTTTTCCCCTTCTCGTTAACCTTACATACTTGTCATGTTTCAGTCATCTGTTCGGAGAGTGGCTCTTCAGACTGGGAAGGTATGGGTCTCTAGCATTGAGCTATACATGTAACACATAAAGGACTAGTCATTGACTTGGGTTAAGTGGATGAAACCATGCTTTTGTAGATTAATTGAGCTATTAGTTTGATTCATTTCTACTGAATTTGTTTACCAATGAACATTGATGCAAGCAACATATTGCTGTTGTCTTTTGGCATATACAGGTTGAGATTCTTCACATGATGGATAAATCATATTTTGGAGAAGGTTTAACACTTCTTGGTGGCAGGTTTGCAAGTTAGTTGCATTTAGTTTCTGTTTGTTAAGTCAGTAAATTAAGACGTAGAATTACTGTTGCAGTGAGCAGACTTTTTTGTTTTCATTTTTTTAGATTTCTTTTTTCACTAAAACCATTGTCTTCTGTAGTTTAAAGTTGATTTAGTGATTGCAAATGCAAACACTATATATATCATGATGGAGCATAGACTTTTCTTCCTTTCGTTTTTCTTGATTAATGCTTTTTTCGTATATCTCTTTTCCGAAAGATCACAAGGCCACAATGGTCAACAGGGATGTGCTTTTGTAGTTAATAACTAGTCTCTGTACCCCATTTTCTATATGTCAATTTGCATTGATCATCATTTGTTTTGTAAAATTGTGGTATTTATGTATACAGCAGAGCTACTAAAGCAATGCACTGATATATCAATTTTGTTGCTCTTTTGTAGGTTGTTCCAAGTAACTTGGTTGACGAAAACTGGTTTCATATATGAACAAAAAAATTTAACCAAAGTTTGTACTTAACTGTTTTTCTTTTAATGTATCCATACACATTTGCTTATTTACTTCAGTTAAAGGTCATAAGCCTATTTCTCTCATCTAAGCATCGGAATCTTGAGATGTTTTTCTGGCCTTTCAGTTTGGTTTTGCAAACAATTCATCCATGTGTTACTAGGATAACCGCCTCTCTGCAGTGTCTGACAATTATAATCATATGCTGCACATAGAACTGCACTGCTAATCAATCCTGTTCTTGTAATACAGTTGTTATGTCATCCTTTACTGCTTCTTGGGCAATTGACCTATTGTTTTGGCTTGCATTTTTCTTCTAGAGCTAGGTGCATCCATTTGTTGGCTGGCTGAGTGATTCTCTTTGGTAATGCCTTTCCTGTGTGCTTGGTGCAGATTGAAAAATTTACTCATCAGATGAAAGATGGTTGGGGACTAGCATCTGACGGAAAAGTTATATTTGGCAGTGATGGGTCTTCAACATTGTATAAGCTTGACCCTCAAACATTTAAAGGTTTGTCTTGTAATAGTACCTCCTTTATATCTAACTGGAGCCTTCTTGTTGAATGTTGGCTCTATATATCGGACACGTGTGGGCCATATTAGTTTGTGTGCAGATATGTGTGTTGTGAAATATTTGATTTGCATCAATGCTTCTCTGGTGCTATTTAATGCAGTAATTGGAAAACATGTCGTCAAATACAATGATCATGAAGTTCACTACCTCAATGAACTAGAGTTTATAAATGATGAAGTTTGGGCTAATGTTTGGCAGGTATGCCTTGGCCCTTCATTCTATCATAAAGATGAAGTTTTTTCTTATCAGTTAAGATTGCTGGCAAATTCTGTCTTGAAAAATGTAAAAAGTTTGTGTTCTCACTTTGTAGACGGATTGCATTGCAAGAATCTCACAGCAAGATGGCAGCGTGCTTGGATGGGTTCTCCTACAGAATTTGAGGTTCTTTTATTTGTTTGCCTTTTGAGACTGTTAATTAGTTGATTTCTATTTCCAATCACTTCATAGATCAGTGAACTTCTCCTAGGTTTATTGAGATGCACAGAGTTATGAAGTTTCCTTTTTTTTATATATATATTTTATATTTTTTGGGTTATGTTTCACAGGAAAAAATTATTGGCAGCTGGAAACAGTGTAAGAAGCATTCTGCTCGCAAAATATGCATTCTGTCTTTTCCCAATAATGAAATGACATGCTAAACGACATAAAAATAACAAGCAGTATTTTCAAACATAGTCTCTTCCACTCTCATGTTCTGTTGGGGAGAAAGTATGGGTTGTCCTACCAATATATTTTTTCTTTGTGTGCATGTTTATCGCAGGAGATTGATGTTTTAAATGGCATAGCATGGGATGGCAAAGAGAACCGCCTGTTTGGTAAGCTTCTGCAATTAATGCATTCCTTTTTCAAAATATAACTGAATTACGACTATTCTCCATGCTTTCTAAAGGGGAAAACCACGCATTTTGTCGACTTTACTGTTATTGGAATAGGGATTTTTTTCCCTGCTTATATGCCATATCTGCTTGCAGTTACCGGAAAGCTGTGGCCAAAGCTTTATGAAATCAGGTTGCATCCCGCGGGGGAACATCTAAACGAAAGAACAATCGAACAGCTTTGCATACCTAGGCAGCTATAAAATCGAAGATAGATTGTGTCAGAGTTTGGGGTACAGATTAAGAACTAAAATCCACATTTTCCCACCCAGGAACAAATTATCTTGTCCTATTAAATGTCGAGGTTGCCCATTCCGTTCACAAATTGAAAAAGGCTCCCAATGCACCGGAAGCGTTCCCTTTTGTTTGTTTTTTTTTTAATCAAAACAAGAAGATGATCACTAGAGTTCAATGAAGCGACATATATATAGATTTGCTTTTCTGATGAATGATGTTTAAATACTCGCTAATTAATTGTCATATACTGTAAGTTACGACGGGTCAGACCTCAGATCCATGTCATCCCCTCCTGTTTTAACCCAAAAAAATTGAGGTCGAGGAATAAAAAGTAAGGCCCTACTCAAAATTTCCGGTCGGGTTATATGCGACCGGTTCAATTTTGGCTTCACCTAACTCAATACACTTCTACGGGCGAGAGGGTGGACACGCGTGCAAGTAGCCGACCAATGTCGCGAGTACATGTGGCAGACAAGAAACCATGATGCTAATTGGTCGGCGATTATACTCGAGGCTACGCGGCACAATAAAAAGGCCGAAATGATCCCTGGGCGTGTCGCAGTGCGCACCTAACTGACATCATCACGATGTCAACGATAATAAATTTTTTATTTTTGTTTTTGAAATTTATTTATTTTCGAAGAAATTCAAAGTGAACTAAATATACAAATAAATTAAGTGAAATATACATGAGAACTGGCAGGAAGTATTAACTAATTCTCATGCATATTATACTTAAATTATTTGTATATTTAATTAGTTATTATACATATCATATAATTTTTTATTAAAAAATATTATTTTAATACAATAATATTTCTGTCGGATTGATCTCTAGGGATGCCTCCAGTAGTAGCGCTCCATCTAGACTGAAATCTGAAAGGTGGCGTTGGATAAGTCAACTCGACAAGGTACAATTTGATCATCTCCCACACGCACTGTGCTCTCGCTTCTTCATTTCATTTTCCACACTTCCACCTCAAGTCGCTAGCTCGACCAAAGGCCACCTTCCATGGAGGCAGGGCTATCTGCGGTCTCCGTCTACGACCCCTTCCTCAATGTACGGGCGGCCTCCCATCTTCTCCACAAACCCGGGCCCATGCCGGCTTCATTTTTCGCCTTCCGTTATTCAATTCGTTACCACCGACTATTCCATGGTGCTCGTAGGAAAACCAGCTTGGCTCCGTGTTTTGTCGTCGAAGACCCGAAACGGGCCGCTCGTGCCCTGATCGATGGTCTTGGTTCCCCAGTACCCAACAGCCTGGATAGCCAAATCTTGACGCCTCGTACGGCGGAGAGATTGACCGAGCAGAGATCAGTGAGGATCACTTACTTGGTTGCTGCTATAATGTCTAGTTTCGGAATTACATCGATGGCCGTTATGGCTGTCTATTACAGGTTTACTGGCGAATGGAGGTATTATTTTTATTCATTTATCTCTTTCTCTTTTATTTTCTTTTTCTCATTTCCAAATCGCGCCTTTACACTATATAAGCATGCATGTCTCTGATTATTCTAAGTTTCTCGGATTTGTTTTATGGCATAGCGGGGTGGAGAGGTTCCTTCGTCTGAAATGTTTTGTACCTTTGCTTTATCAGTGGGCGCCGCTGTAAGTTCCAGTGACTGCTTTTCTTTCCTTCTTACTCTGGAAAGGTTAGGTTCCTAGATGACTAATAAAATACATATGGAAATTAAATCGAATCAAATGGGGTATCTTCTGTTTTCACATTTGCAGGTGGGTATGGAGTTCTGGGCAAGATGGGCTCACAGTGCTCTCTGGCATGTTTCTTTGTGGCATATGCACGAGGTATGGCTTTATGGCTTTATGCTTCTTCGGGTTTCTGTTGAGATGCAAAGAACGAAAGGAGAGAACTCAATTAGAACATCCGAACTCTCTTCTCTGTTTTTATTTTATTTTATTTAAAGGGAATTTCGTATAACTCGTGTACATACATATATATATAAAAGAAAGAAAATGAAAGCGATAGAAGTCACTTTCCTATATTTTTAATTTGTCTTTTTTTGTGTGTGTTTTAATTCTTTGCTTTCTCTCGATTAATTGCAGTCTCAACTTCGGTCCGGAGAAGGTCCATTCGAGTTGAACGATGTTTTTGCCATAATAAATGCAGTCCCAGCTATTGCTCTCCTCTCGTATGGATTTTTCAACAAGGAGGGCCTCGTTCCTGGCCTCTGTTTTGGTTCTGTGAGTCCCTTTCATTGTCATAGTAACAGTTGAATGAGTAATTCTTAATTTTAAGTCGATATATTATATAATATTTAATTTTAATTTTAATGGGACTGTAACGCTCTAGCCATTGGCTAATTGGTGTGCATATCTTCGTTCGGATGTTTGGGAAAATAGGGACTTGGAATCACTATCTATAGCATGGCCTATATGTTTGTACACGATGGTCTCGCACAAGAGATTTCCGGTGGGCAGCTTCAATCCACAAAGTAAATTATGCTCCATTCCATTCATCGTCTTCTTCTCGTTCTCCTTTTTTATTAATGTTCCAACTGAAATTATAATCTAACAGTCAACATTATTGTTCATTTTGAACTTTGGCTTTAGCCTCATCATTCAGACAAATACAATGGCGTCTCGTACAGGCTGTTTCTGGGACCGAAGGCAGGTTCTTCCTCCGTGTGCATGTGATTCTGTTTTTTTTATATTTTTCTTCAAAAACAAAGAGAACTTAAAATACGAGTACTCGTCAGTTGCCAATTAAAATTTGTTACTATCTTGTGGTCCAGGAAGTTGAAGAAGTAGGAGGCCATGATGAATTGGAAAAGGAGATCCATAGGAGAATCAACTCTTACGAGGCCATATAATTAAGTGTATGATTTTTCATTGGAGAGAAAGAGTCATCGTTAATGGAAAAAAAGATTTTTCATTGCTTGTCAGGCATAAATGAAAAACCCAGTGATTAAAAGCATAAAAAATTCAACTTTGATGTTTCGGGTTTCAATTTTGCCGAAGGGGGGGTGATGTTTATTAAAAAGATGCAACTCATGGACAATGAGCACTAAATTAAGTTCTCAAGATGTACGAGGACACTCATCGAGGAGATGCTAGTTTGGCTGTCGGCGAACGTGGTCAATTTTCCAGATGGCTTTCCACAAGACATGCCAACATCATCGGAAAAGAAAATTTTGGAGTGTATGGATCACAGGTACAGTCCCGAGGCATTCCTGCATCTGGTTAAACTTTACGGTTCAGTCATTGGGAAGAAAAGGCATGCTAGTATCATAAATGAGTGTGCTGAAACCTAGAGCCGGATAGTCATCATATTCCAAATGGCCCACGTGATATCTAGTAGGCGATCGCCTTGAGTTGCTAGGATGCACGCTTTGCTGGGTGAAATAGACGCTCAAAGATCAGGATGGAGGTTCAAAACCATATTATCCATAAAGTGCCGTAAAATCTAGTCACCTTGCTCTATCTTTTGGTATTAACACCATGGAACGCGATCAGAATGAACACCGATCACTATACTTTTTGAACTGATTGCCAAGCCTTTCAATCGATTGTGTGAGTTAAGGGGAACAACACAAAGGCAGCACTAGGGACCGACTTTTCAAATACCCACATGCACAAGGAAAGTTGCGTTCTTTCTCGCAAATTCAATCGAAAAATCTAACCACCTTCAACTATTCAACAGAGCCGCAGCCAACGGACAGAAATACGATTCAGCAACCTAAAAGGCTAATACTAATCCTCTGAAGAGTGTACCCAGCTTCGCCATTCCTCTCGTTGTCCACAAACAAGCATCGCCTCGTTTGCTGAAGTTATAGCCGTTACAAATCCCGCGTCAATGCCCGCAGAGCAACCGGTCAGGATGAAATCGGGGCAGCCTTCAGGTCGGGTTTTCAACGCGTCAACGATCCAAGCCAAAGCCTTCCCGCCGAATCCGATGGGCAGCTTCGACCGGGTCTTTCGAGATGCAGAGAAGCTCGAAATTCGACCGGCTTGTGTCGAGGAAAAGGGGCTGGTCGAGGCAACAGTCGCCGCTCAGAATCTCCACAAGAGTGTAATTAACGCGGTGCGCCAGGCCGAGGAGAAGGTCGAAGTCGCGAAGGCCGACGTCGGCGTCAACTGAGACGACGGAGGGTCCGTGGAGGGCCATTGAGAGGCCGACATTGATGGTTGCGGTTGTCTAGCCGACGCCGGCTTCACCGGAGGTGATTACGACCACGCGTGGACGGTGGGCGAATGCGGGCCGATAAATTGACTGGGCCCAAAAACCCAAGATTACTGGGTCAAAAGACCCAGAGTTACTAGGCCTAACGGATGTGCTTAATGCAGGTAAGGCCTAAAAATATTGTTAAAATGATCATCCAATTTTCACGCATTTCTCCTCGAATTTAAAGTTTTCGGCCGACCGGCCCAACCCCTCTAGACCTTTTAGTAGGTAGGATCCATTTGATCGAGTTGAATAAAACTAAAAGTTTTCTGTTTTTTTTTGTTTTTTTCTATCCATTGGGGGCTAATAGTATTTATTTATTAAAAACAGTGGATAGTTATTAAAATTAATAATAAGTTTGTATGTCCATTGCCTAAGTCTAATTGTCAACAGGTAACAATTAGTTTTATTGTATATTGTCTTTTTTTTTTTTTTTTTGGAGTCGTAGTTTTATTGTATATTATCGACCATACTAATTATCAAAACTGTCAACTTCTAATTGTTTACTTTTTGATATATGCTCTTAGTTGTTTGTTATTATAAATGCATTCTTGACTCTATTTTTGGAAAATAAATACTCTGCATTCAAATTTTTTTTAGATAAAAATAACAAAACATTTTTAAAATAAAAATTAGAAGTGTCTATACAACGGCGGTAAAGGATTAAACGAACTTAATTTTTATGAAAACAAAAAAGTGAATTTCAATTATAAAATAAACTAAACAAATCTCAGTTCTTAAGTTGGAGTTTACCATTTCTAGACCAATTTGAGTTTGATCTCTTCTCTGCCACTACGAATCAAATTATCTTCTTTCTCTAATTTTGTTTTTTCCCGTACAAGCACCGCCACAACACCTAGACGTAACGGCCGTCCACCTAATTTCCTCAAAAAGAAAGAAACTCGATCGGACGGCAAAGGGTATACTTCCAGAGGGGTCCACTCCATCAATCTAATCCCTTCACAAAAGTTGCCCGGTAGCAGTGACACCATAAACACGTGTCCCGAGCCCAAAAAAGAGAAAGAAAACCAAACCAAAACGCAAAAAGTCGGATATATTCGTTCTAGTTTTGACCCAAATCTTCGCAGAGTCGACACGTGTCGTGATCAGGTTCGTGTACGGTTGCCCCAGTTCCCTGCTTTACTATCGCCGGTCGCCTAATCTCATTCCCCAGTGGTCTGCCTCTCTTCCTGACTTCTCTTTTGTCTATCTCTCTGCCCTCTGTCTCCTTTTATTTTCTACTTTCTCTCCATCCCAACAGGCCCATTTGGAGTTATATAATTTTCTTCTCTCTTTCTCTCTCTCTTCGTCTCTTCGATCACTGCAAAGAAAGCACTTTCAATCTCTTTGCCTTTTAATGAAGGTTTGATTTATTTTTTTTCGTTAGTTACTTCTTTATTTAATTTATTGCTTGCGGATCCTGTTGCTCTTTCCGTTTCTTTTGGCGGGCGACTTTTGAAAAGGGCAATGAAATCGATTTGATGATCTACAGAAGGGAATTGTGTTTTTCATTTTTAATAATCTCGATGGGTGTTTGGATCTGGTGTTCATGCTTACATTTTTAACTGGCGGAGGATAATGGCGTGGTTGGAACTATTAGGCTTGAAGTTTCGACCCATGTCTGATTGCATTTTTGTCTTGTGTTGGAGCAAATTGAGGAAAGTATATTAGGATATGGACTTCTGAATTCCTGTGTTCTAGCCCTTCCTGAGGTTGTTGTGAATCTGTTCAGTGTCGTGTGAATGTCAATTGGTCGATTGATTATGTGTGGAGGGTTTCTATTTTAATTTATTTTGTTTGTTTGTTTTATTTATTTATCTATTTATTTTGCAAGTGTCAGAAATATGACCGTTTAGATTGTGATACGTGATTTCCCTTGGCTAGCTTTACCTGTAGAATTGTGAAAAGTACAAGAACATTTACACTGGATTCCCATCTGCTATCATTACCTGTCCCCGAATTACTGTTGTGAAGGATCAATTCACCCCGACTTACCAAAGGGTCTTGTGCTGACAACTGATGTTGTTAAAGTTGTAACCTGTAAAGAGCAAAGTTTTTCATGCTTGTTTCCTTACCCCGTTGACATTTGTTAGCTTTCTTACGATTTTTTCCCTCTTGATTACATTAGGTTTCTTCATTGTGCCTTTAGCCTTCAAGCCTCAAAGTTCCTCAGTCCAATTTCTTTATGCAATGAATTCATATGCTTGTCAGTATTGATGTGTGTCTGTCTAGTTTCAATCACGCATGTGACTCTATCAATACCTGATGTTGCCCACATGCCAATCATTGTCCTTTAATTGACTGTAAGGTTTTGGTTTTTGTTATTGAGATTTGATGAGGACTGCAACTCTCAAGTTTTCTCCATGTTCTGAACTTTTGTCCATGACAGTGACTGCATTTATTTTAGCTTGTGGTCATTACCTTGTGCTGCCTTCCTCGTTTAGCAGTGCCTTTTTTTCAGAGACCCAAGGATTGCATTTTCCCTTCTTTTGAAAAGAACTAAAAGTGACCACTGGAAACGGCTTAATATGCTCTGTATGCATATATTTGTTACATGATTTTGTGGATTCAGGTAAACTTGTAATCCAATTTTATGTATCAACTTAAAATTTCAACTGCAGTAAGGAGGCCATGTGAGCTGTTTGAACCAAAGTGTGACTGGTGCATTAGGAGTTCCAATTAGCTCTGTGGTTTGACTGGTACACACGAAATGGGTAAATGCAAGGGCTGTGGGAAATTGGGAAGAATGGTGCCAAGGGGTGAGTCTGTGAATGCCTACTGTTTTTCTCTTTTGCTGTCTCCTGTGGTTTCTGTTTGGGATTGTATTGTCCGGAAGATGAGGTATTCCTACATACCTGAATGGGTGTAGTCATCAAAAACTTGCAAGATTGTCTTGTTTGAATACTGAAAATTAAGTAGTAATTATTTAGCGTTAAACAGCGGGAGAAAAAAGGAAAAAAAAAAGATAAAAAAAAGATAAAGGGGAAAACAAACATTATAGGGAAATGGACACTTGTTAGAAGACTTCTTCGCAAGGTATAAAGGATAAAGGCTAAGCAAACAGGATAGTACTTATAGGTTGCCAGTTCCCATGGATAGTGTAGCATGTAATACAGTGCAACCTGTTGTGAGAAAAGTGAAGAAAAAGCAAGTGCAAGATGAGTTGGATCGTCTCAAACGAGCTGAGAAGAAAAGGAGGCGTTTGGAGAAAGCGCTTGCTACTTCTGCAGCTATTAGATCTGAACTAGAGAAGAAAAAGCAAAAACAGAAGGAAGAACAACAAAGGCTTGATGAAGAGGGTGCTGCAATTGCAGAGGCTGTTGCTCTGCATGTGTTACTGGGTGAGGACTCTGATGATTCATGCAAGTTTGTTTTAAACAAACAAGAAGGGTTCAACCCTTGGGGCTATGATCGCAATGTTGGCATCTTTAGGGGTGAAGAGGAAGCATGCACTCCATATCAGGGCCACACAAGGCATTCACCTGAAAGAATTAGGTATGGAACTGGCTGCAGGTGGGGTGACAGGGAAAATGGTAACTGGCCATTCTCACATGGATCCCTTGGAAGGGATCTACATGCCCCGTACTTTGAAGATGGCAGTTGGGGGAGTGCAGAGTTCTCGTTGGGCCTTATTGCAGCACAGGCTTTCTCATCACTTCAGATCACAGAAGATGCACACGATGATTCAATCATTTTCAATGGATTGCTAAGAGGATAGATAAGCATACTTAGCAGGTCTCGCCTGCCTCTTAAAATAATTCATGGTTGTGATCCAAAAATAATATGTATATGTTCTTGAATTTCTCCTTATCGTTAACATATGCTGCACCATTGTGTCTCGCAGTTTCTTTTCCGTGAAACGCATCCTTTTGGAATCTTTGTTTTCTTGGAGTGTTCCATGACTGAGAAATTTATTTAAGTATTATTTAGGGATTTTCTCCAAGGCAGGCCTGTATACCGTTTTGATGTCTTTAGATCACCGAATTGGAAGCAAAATACCGCATTTCGAGAGGTGTTCATAGGCATCTCACATCTATCAATCGTCAGCTAGGTTGACATATCTCGCATCTTGAACCAAGGAAGTGTGCATTGCTACCTCACGAAGTGCAGTCCAAAGTTCTTGCACTGTTGCATCCAAATCTTCACACTTTTTGCGGCCTAATCTGTTATTACATTTTACTTTTTATCATTTACGATCGCAACATGATTCCTAAGCCTGAAAATTGCCGGTCTTATAATGAAACAAAACTAGCCTGGAAACATATTATAATTGTCTATAGGAACGGTCGTACATTATAAAAAACATTTTCTACTGATATTTCATACTGCATACTCCCTGGAAGGTTCTGAGAAAGTGAAACCATGTGCAGGAAATGAAAAGCTTGAGATTGATGGCACTTCTGGTGTACCTGAAACCTTAATTGGCTCATGTCAAACGACATTAACAGGATAGAGTTGGAAGGACAAACAAAAATTTTACAGTAATACACAAAGAATGATTCTCTGATAGTCTATTGCATGGTTTGAACTTGTACACTTTGTAAAACAACTTCAGGGAAGATGTTTCCTCATCCATCACAGTCAATTCGGTGCCAGTGATGACTATTGCATATTACGCCACTGGTAGATCTGGTCCTGCCTCTTGTTGCTGCCGAAGAAGTACATCTTCATCCTGATTGTCAATTTCTGTGCTGCTCGATGGTTTGGCACCAGACGTAATAAGGTTCTTGAACCAAGCTGCTTGAACTGCAGGGGTACCTGTGCTTGAACTGCCAGGGGTCTCAGGAGCAGTTCCATTATTGGAAGCAATGCCTGCAAGGAAACGATATGCTACTTTGCTTGCTGATACAATCTCTGTCTTGGCTTGTCTCAACTGTGACCCATCCAAAAGGAATAAAAAGATATTAACAACGCTAAGCAATGAGCATTATGGCTTTTAAGAAGACATCATTCCAGACAATTTTATGCCCAAGGAAATCCATGTCAAGAAAGTTCTCATACATACCATATATAAGAGTGCCAAGACAAAGCATTAACAAAACTAGCAAGTCAAACCAGTTCAAAAAAAAAATTTGTCAGTATCATTTTCTAAATTTACGTTGGAACCAGAGATACTATATGCTTGATTACATATACTGCAACTAGCCCACAGGTTAAAAAAATTAAGGACAAAAACTCAACAAACAGAAGGCAAAAAGAAAAATATATCAACACAATCACCAAAATAATGCAGAAAAGCACATTATCTTAAATTTGTACTATTTAATTATCCGAATGACACTAAGTTAGACATATGCCAGACCAATGACAAAGAAGAATAAAAGTAGTTTTTATTACCCGTAAGGCTGTATTTCCTGCTACTTCCAGGGCAGTATCACCCGCATTAGCAAAACGATTGACCCAGCCTGTTGAAGTTAAACATAAATACATAGCACAATGTTATAATGTGCAACAGTAGAAACAATGTCCCTGAGATTGCAGACTTCTCCATGCAAACAAAAATGGGTGAGATTAAGCCTGTTTATGAGCAAAGCAGGTTTATGTTGTTCATACAAATACAAACTGTAAACCATATAATCACAGGATTAAGCCTGCTGGCATTTCAAATTCATGTATGAATCCTGCTCCTTACATGTGCAAGAAAGTAAACAGGAAACAGACCCAATGGATAACCAACTTAAATTCAAGTAGTTCAGAAACAAGTATTCTGATTGGAGAATTGCTCTCAGGTGAAAAAATCAAGATTCCAGATTGATACTCACCTGGAAGTTTTTGGACACCCAGTCTATCGCAAAGCTCATCACAGAAGTGATTGCAGTTTTTAGATAACAAATCATATGAACTTCCAGGCCATTCTCTACTAAGTTCCCTTAAGAACTGATTCACCATATAGATTGAAAAGACTGTCCTTCCCAGTACTATGCTCTCACGATAAGTATACATTGGATTAGTTTTGGAAGGACAACTAAAAACTCCAGTTCCATATTCGCAAAAGCCAAATGACCATTCATCATCCCCATAAACCTGTCAAGTGCAGGACAAATAAATTTTATTGCTTCTGCCCACATTTCTGGTCAAAGGGTATCACTGAAAAATCAAGCATAAGAAGATGAAGAGAGCCAGAAAAGGTAATGGGCGTGATAAAGTAAAATATAATAGCTAAGCTCACAATCTTTAAGGCATGCATGTAGAAACATCAATATTTCACATCTTCACTCAAAATGTAATCAACATATGACCCAAAGAAGTCCAGGGACCTCCTCCTGCTTCTTCAGAAGGATATATCCATATTCACAGCCAATCATATCCTTGTCTTTTGCAAACATCTAGAAATTATGTGGCATCTTTTGATAACTAATTAGAAATCCCCTTTAATGTTTCATGGCTATTTTCACACAATAAAAGGAAGTTAGGTATGTATACTTTGGCTAGAACTACACAGCTCTTCAAAAGACTTCTAACTCAAGTCCCATCTTGTAACACGATGGAAAGGAAACCGAGTTAAGAATCTCTTGTTCCCAGATTGGACCCTTGGCTCCAGCATTGTAGTAGCCTTTGTCCTCCGTTGCTGTAGCCCCTTCCCCACCAAAACAGACACCTGACTCAATGACACTATTTTATGCAGAGCGAAAAGCATAAAACAATAGGACAGAAGAAAATTGAAGCAGAAAATCAGAGATGTACAGGTACCGATTAAAATGGGCATTGAATTGATAGCAGATATGGAAATTGCCCTGAAACCAAAATGCAAGCCAGCAAAATAACAACGGGAGGGCAAGAGAAACCTTCCTTTCTGTTTTATAGAGAAAATCAAAAGTTAAGCTAAAGCATTGGTTTATGAAGCCAACCTTAATATAGAACCAAAGAGACAGTTGAATGAATATACTTTTGCCAGTTCCCTAATGTGATATAAATGACCCGGTAGATCACTCATTATTGTCTTGTAGCAGTCAAAGTCATGAACCGCATTAAAGCAATTGGGTCTTTCTTTCCATCGATCAACCCCGTCAAAATGGGGCCCAGTAACCGTTCATTTCAATTCTCAATTACCGTTGATAATTGGAGCTAGATTTCAAACCACACGCACTGACATCAAATCCCCAGATCTCACCAAACACACTCTCGTCCAACAACGTCAGACAAACTTGAATTTGAATAATATGCCAGTTAAAGCAGAAAAGAAAGAAACTCTAGATCCCATTCAGAAGTCAAGATCTCATTCGCTAGCACAAACAAATCATCAAATAGATTAAAAAAAAAAAAAGAAATGGATGAACGAATAAAAAAAAAAACAAGAGACCTGAACAGCGCTATGGAAGATGCCGCCAAGGCCAATACCGTCCTTGAAGATCTTGTTGATCTGCATGATGGTGTTGTTCGTCTTCTCCGATCCACTATTCGTCACGTCGTATACATGCAATATCACCTCCGTCATCTTCAACCCCCAACCCCAACCCCAACCCCAACCCTAACCCTAACCCTAAGCCCTCTCTCTCTCTGCGAGATTCAAGAAGACCGCCAATTCATGCACAAAACCATCTCCCTCTTTCTTTCTTTCTTCGAAGTTGGAAGCCGCAAGAAACATACTCCCCAGCGACAAGAGAAATCTGTCAGACTTCACTTTTCGATTGGATTTGAATTGAATAATCTGCCCGAAATTCTTCTTAGATTAGGAGCGTTTCAATTTGATTTTTCTTGGAGCTCTAGGCTTTCTTTCCATAATGTCGGTAAAATTTTCCAGACAATTATTGGATTACCGCTGCAACATGAAATGTGTCTGTTCTATATATATATATATATTTATTTATTTATATTTATATCTATATCTTTTTTTATAATAATATTTATTACGACTTAATTTTTTTTATTTATATTAATTTATATTACATAAAAAAATTCAAAATAAGGGTTATTTTGACAACTGTATGCGACGATATGGCCTTTTTGAGTTGCGATCATTAGGCACGCTTGCATTAAAGAGGTCTCATCCTACGGCATGGAGTTATGATTTTTCTCTCTTTCTTTTTTTTTTTTTTTCGTTTTTCTTTTTTAATTTTTGGTAAAAGTATACATCATTTTCTTTTTTCTCTACTTGAATGTTTTGCCGACCGACAGTCGGTGGCGGTGACATCACTGTTCTGTCCTCGCTCGCCTTCGCTTCAAAATTTAACGGTTAGAGAGGCAGGGTGTCCCGCCCGATGGAGAGACCGAAAAGCCCCGACACCACAAAAATAAAAAATAAAAAATAAAAAATAATGCTCTTGCTTCCACGGGCCGGGCCGGGCCGGGCCAGGCAGCTTAATCTTAATACACTGGCACTGCTATGCTGGCTTTTTAAGTAATTTCGGAATCCCTACCTGAACAATTATCAGGTCAATTTGTGTTTCAGTGATCCAAAGAAAGAAAAAGGTTAAAATACAAATTTAGGGCTCCAACATTCTCGATTTTGTTGATTTAAGTTGCACACTTGAATTTTAGTCAATTTAAGTTACAAACTTTCAACGTTCGGTCAATTTATATCACATATTTTAATATTGGTTAATTTTAGTCGCTAGCTTTTAGAACTTGACCAATTAATAATGATTTTTATCCTTCATCCATCAATACTTGCCATTTAACTACTAAAATAATATATGGCTTGACAATTCAAGTTCACATACAAACTTTTTAATTATCAATTTCTTTCATAAAATTTTAATTTTTTTTTTACTTTAACTTGTAAAATTTTATATTTTTTCAATTTAAATTATAATTAAAAAGAAAATATAGTAAAATATAGTAAAAAAATTTAAATTTAATAAGAATCTATTATAGTAATTTCAAATGAAATAGTGTAATAAAATTTTTAAAATAATTTTTTAAAGTTTTTTTTTAAATAATTTTTTAAAATAACTCAAATTAACAATAAAAATTTTGAATATCAATATAAATTGTTACATTATGCATCATATTAACATTGATTGAGTACTATCGCGGTTATTTTTAGTTAATTCAAATTAACCAAATTAAAAAAATTTATGTGTCAATTTGATCAATATTAAAATAAATAATTTAAATTAATTGAATTTTAAAAACTTGTAATATAATTTGACTAAAATTAAAATATGATACTTAAATTGATAAAATTGACAAATGGAAACCCAAATTTCTGTTTAATCCAAAGGTTAAATATATATACACCGTCTTACCTTTCTCTCTCTGCAACTCTCCGCGTCACAAATCAGCAAAACTTAACGTTACACAAGATTGACCTTCATTGCAAGGATGAATATTTTGAAGTTGTCACCCCCATCCGCTGTCTTAAGCTCAAATTTTGAACCAAGGCGGCAGCTTCATTTGAAATACAGCCTCGAAGATTGTACATCGTCAGTCTTTTCGATTCATTTATCCTTTGAATAGCTTCTTCTCTGTGAAACTGCTTTGAAGTAAAAAGGAAAAAGCCCTCCTGCCAGCAGCAAGATTGAATGCAACAAAGTATCAGGCACAAACGTAGTCTTCGCATTTTTCCTCTGTCTCCTGTTTTCTGTCAAGTTTCCGTCGAAATTCATTACTCCGGAGAAAAGAAAAATGTAAAATGGGGTGCTCATACAACGTTACAATGTCCAGTCCTCATCACGATACATACAATGGAAATTTAGAGCACTTTGAAGGTATTCATCGATTCTATGTCATTTACACCTTGCATAATAAAGCTAAATACATCAATACCGCAGAAAAATTGGAAGAAGGGAAAAGGGACTCAGAGAAAAGATAGTAAAAGAAGACCAGATTTCTGTGCCTAGGATATGGACTATTAATATTTGTAGTATGAAATAAGGAACCATCTCCGTCTATTTCCGAGCAAGCATTCGTTGATGGAGCTCCAGGAACCCTTCGACAACCTTGCAGCTCTTGTTCATTCACGTTGCTCTGTCCGTCGGATTCTTTTGATGATCCGGATTCATGAAGCTGAAGTTTATAATCCAAGTTACGTCGTACGCCGCCCATGGTTGGCCCCTCAACGCCGTAGTCAGCTTCCAAATATCTTCAGAAAGCTTGTTTAATCTGTTCCGCGAGGTGCGGATTAATAACTCGTTCAAGCGTGACTTTCTTCTGCTATTTCGGCTAAATTAGCCCTGCTTTCAAGCTGTCGCGTAACTAATGGGTCAATGGCATGTCTAGCACAAACAACTCTAAATTATTGAGATTTTGAGTATGAGTGTATAAATATATGTAAGAAGTAAATAAAAATTTATATATTTATTTCAAGGTTTTAAGTTAATATCTAGTATCAAATTAAATTTAAAATTTATTTTTAATAAGTATTTTCACTAGTTTGTAGAATTTTAAATTAACATGCAGTAATTCACGCGGGTCAGAACAACACCGGATATGAATAACCCAAGCCCATGAGCCAGACCTTGAAAGACCAAAACCAGCAACATTGGCCGCAGATTGAAGGTGGCTCGAGAGTCTCTGAATGTTCTCTGCGAGACAAGTGTCGCATGCTGCTCGGAAATTCTGTGGACGAATTGAATAATCTCCTGAAAAGGTGCCCCCGTCTCTCCCATCGCATCGATGTGCTTCCCAGTTCCAGGTTTGCTTCCGCCCCTGAAAAAGCAGGGCCTATTCGGAAAAAGACAAAGTTATTAAAAGGTTCGCGGATCACTTCAAAAAAGAAAAAAATAAAAAAAAAGAAAGAATATCCAAGAAAAAGGACTCCTTATACGGCGCCGTTTCACTGGCAACTAAAGATCCGAGCGTCAATTCCTCGGACGCGGTCGTGGGGGCTTGTTTGCCTTTGACCTGTAAGGAAAGCAAACATTAATTCTTTTTTTTCGTTTTTTTGGTTCAATTTATGCTTTTCAATATTTAGGGCTTGATTTGAAACCGTAGGTTTTTTTTTTTTTTTATATCAATATTTTGGCCGTAGTTGATCGTAAACGGAACCGTGAAAATTTCATGTTAGAGTCCGAGTCTGAACGGATGGATCAAAAAATAAAATTGATGGTCCATGGCATAAAGGGCACACTGCTGTTGCAGCATTGTTTTCTGGCATATTAGCACGACCATTTTTCATCAGGAAGTGTTTTAATCTCCGGAACGCTTCTCGTGAACTGGCTAGCAAGGAGGCGCAGTTTAGAACGTGTCCAAAAAATAAAAAAGAGAAGAAAACACGCGGCGCCAGGTAGCAACGAGGATTCGAATCCCACCTAGTATATCTCTGATTCAGCTCACTCACCCTCGGACTTTTCCCGTCTCCGGAGATTCGCGAGGTCAATGGCGTCAAGACTTCCATTTTCATATCAACCTCGATCGCCGGCACCTTTGCCGGAAGTCAAACGGTCACGTCCTTGTTCCCGCCAAAGCGTTATTGCGGTCTTACCGACCACCGCCACTTCCATCACCAGCGCAACACCTCACGACTCAGTAACTTCGCTTTCATTAATTGCTAATAGAAGGCAAAGCTTTCCGTCCCCAGGGTTGTATCGTAAAGACCCGAATTTGATCCGGTCCGTTACGGTCAGATCCAATTTGAATTTCCCTCTCATTGCTCCCAACGATTCATGGGGCACCTGGACTGCCCTCTTTGCCGCTGGCGCTTTCGGTATCTGGTAAACGTCCCTTCTCTTTCTTCCTTTCTTTCATTAGAGTCAATTTAGCTAGCTGGGCGTGTGATATATAGAAGGCTAAATTCAATAGGGACTCTAATTCAATTGGGACTCTTTTCAATCATGCAAAAGTTTGATTCTTTCTTCTTCCAGAATGGTACCTCCAGAGGAGAAGGATTAGGGCTTTGTTTATTACCCTTTTCTCGATTTTGTTTAGATTGAATATTGTGCTCTTGCAATTGAAGGTCGGAGAAGACAAAGATCGGCAGCGCATTGAGTGGCGCGCTAGTGAGCACTTTGGTTGGACTGGCAGCTAGTAACTTGGGGATCATTTCCTCTGAATCTCCGGCCTACAATATTGTTTTGAAAATTTTGCTTCCGTTGGCCATTCCATTGTTGCTTTACAGGGCAGACCTACGACGTGTTATTCAGTCCACTGGGACGCTTCTCATGGCTTTCTTGCTCGGATCAGGTGATAGAATTTGCTCCTGGAGTAAGCTCATAGGCAATGTAGTTGGAAAAAAATCTATAATCGATAAATAATTTTGCAACATGGATGAGGATTTGACGTTCAGTCTGGATTTGCAATTCTAGTGTTTCTGTTAATTAGAAGTATGTTTACTTACGTCTGTTTTCTGCTTGCTTTGTGACAGTTGCAACAACTGTTGGAACGGCCTTGGCATTTCTGTTGGTGCCAATGCAATCACTTGGTCAGGACAGTTGGAAAATAGCTGCTGCTCTAATGGGTAGACATATCGGTGGAGGTAATTTGCTTGTGAGACAATCTTATGATATACATGATTTCTTATGTCTGTCAGTGTCTTTGACCCTCAGATACATGATATGCGGAAAGCCATTATGATGAATTTCAATTTGAGATGTTAATCATAAGTGATGAGATTTTTTTATTTTGATGTTGTGCAGCTGTAAATTATGTCGCTGTTTCCGATGCTCTTGGTGTCTCTCCCTCGGTTCTCACTGCTGGACTAGCTGCAGATAATGTTATTTGTGCTGTATACTTCACTACATTGTTTGCATTGGCATCTAAAATACCTCCTGAGTCTTCAGCATCAACCACTGGTGAGGCAATCTCCACCTTCAAGTTGCCTGCTTGATTGACTTGCAGTGGACACAACTACACCCCACTCCATACCCCACCATTCCACCTCTAATCAAACTTGCCCATTGGTTGTGGTCTCACAGATGACAGAACAGATGGGAGCTCTGGGTCAAGTAACAAGCTCCCTGTCTTACAGGCTGCGACTGCCGTTGCTGTCTCCTTTGCCATTTGCAAGGCTGGTACATACCTCACAAAATTCCTTGGAATTGAAGGAGGCAGCCTACCATCCATAACTGCCATTGTTGTTATCTTAGCAACTGCATTTCCGACCCATTTTAATCATCTTGCACCATCTGGGGAAGCTATGGCTCTGATACTCATGCAGGTGAGCGAAAGTCTACCCAAGATCCTCTCATATTTAGTTGATTTCATTTGATTCAGCTTAAACAATGCAAACTGCCGATATATACACGTGAGATTTCTCCACATTATTCCATTCCAATTCAACTCTCTAGCTATCATTGAATTGATTTTTTCTCAATATTTCTTACTTTGGAGAAACAGGTATTTTTTACCGTGGTGGGTGCAAGTGGAAACATATGGAATGTGATCAGCACAGCACCTAGCATTTTCGTGTTTGCTCTCATCCAGATCACTGTCCACCTTGCTGTAATCCTTGGATTGGGAAAGCTGCTTCGTTTTGACCTAAAGCTATTGCTTTTGGCATCAAATGCTAATGTTGGTGGTCCAACAACTGCATGCGGAATGGCCACGGCCAAAGGGTGGGATTCTTTGGTCATTCCTGGTATTCTTGCTGCAATTTTTGGAATCGCCATGGCAACTTTTCTTGGCATTGGCTTTGGAGTTCAGACTCTGCAATACATGCACAATAACAGAATTGCTATATTCCGATAATGCATAATGATAACTGATTTTTTAAGTGGATTTCTATGGATAAAATAAATGATATGGTGGATTTGGCCAGGAAGCTCCACTAGAAAGCACCTAAGCATGTTTATGTGGACTCAAAATTACTAGTTATTAGCCTTGTCCACCTTGAATCATGGTTGAATTGTGAGCACACTGAATTGGTGTGTCAATAGATTGTGGGAGCTAGAGATTTTTATTTGAATTGGGTGTATCAAAAAGGTCATGAGTCCGGGGTTTCTTCTTTTAAATTATTGAATGATGTCAACTATAACATCGATGATAAACTAATCATCTACAATGGTGAACGAATTCATATTCCTATGATGAATTCAGTTGGGTCCATCTAATTCGAAAAAATTAGGTGGACCGGACCGGGAGACATAGACCCCCGGGGGGGGGGGCGCTAACGGGCCCCGTGGACATGCCACGTTAGTATCTAGAACGATGCCAACCAGAGAGGACAAGACGATGGAAACCAGACGAAGATAAAATCCACCACACCCACGGCCTCCTCAGTCAACTCCAGATGAAGAAGCCCTTGGTCACCATTAATGGCATCCTTAACCGCACCGTTAATTCGATCCCCCCTCTCTCTCTGTCACAGACAATCCCACTACGCCGACACCTGTCACCCTACGCTTCTCGCCTTTCAGTCCACAACCTAAAAACTAGCATGATTATGACGACAACACTATCCGTCTCACCGTTCGTAATAATGCCTTACAAGACGAGTCGTATTACTTTCCAATCAGTAAAAGTCCGGTCACGGTCACAGTCACAGCTGGGGTGTCCTATCATTTCCCCGGACGACCACTGGGGCATATGGACTGCGCTCTTCGCCACCGGCGCTTTCGGTATTTGGTAACCTCTGTCTGTGTCTCTGTGTCTCTGTGTCGCTGCAGCTGCAGGGGCAGTACTTTGACTTTGGTTGCTTTTTTTCTCCTTTCTTTTGGGAATACGTTGAGGTCGGAGAGGACTAGGATTGGGAGCATGGTGAGTGCGGCCTTGGTGAGCACATTGCTTGGGCTGGCTGCCAGCAATCTAGGAATCATTCCTTACGAGACGACCGCGTATTCGGTTGTCTTGCAGTTTCTGCTTCCGCTGACTGTTCCGCTGCTGCTCTTTAGAGCTGACTTGCGTCACATGATTCGGTCAACTGGCTCGTTGCTCTCAGCTTTCTTGCTGGGTTCAGGTTAATTTTGTCCAGCTTCTTCGTCAAATGTTGTGCGGCATTGTCATAAATGTAATCATCATCCTTTCTGTTTATTGGTAACTGATGCATCATGCAATAGGGTTTTAGTGTTGACTGGAGGTGTCAATGAGTTAAAGTTTCTTAATGGTGGAGCAGATTGTTGAAAGAATAATTTGTTGTCAAGTCCTGTAAGTTTCCACATCACACATTTTCCCCACTTTTATGTGAAATTGGCTTCTTTTTCACTTAAAGTAGAAAGGGTGCTCGTATCACTTTATCTAATGAGTGATGGCAATACAATCACCAAAGGAGATTTTTGCTCTGCATATATGCAGAATGCCTTAAGGCTCTGTATTTGGATGCAACGCTTTGCTGCATCTTCTGCTTTGGGCAGTCATGCTGTGCAATGCAATGAGGACTGCAACATATTTTTTGTGGGTTACTGCAAAACTACTTGGTTTTCTGCTAAAGTATATGATGTGCAATGTAAGGTCAACAACCCCTACTGATTCTCGTTGGATTTGCTCCTCTCATATATTGTGGTACTAAACTCAAAATCTTAACATACAAGTCCACATACTAACCATTAGTACTGCATAGTGAGCATGGAGAACATATGATTGTTTATTTAGAAATAACTTCTTTTCTCAACCTTTCTTTCTATGCAATGGACTTGTGCATTTCTTTCCACATTTAATTTCCAATTGTCTCAAGCAACTATATGCCTCTATGACAGCTGCAACTGTAATTGGAACTCTAGTGGCTTTTCTGATTGTGCCCATGCGATCTCTTGGTCAAGACAACTGGAAAATTGCTGCTGCTCTCATGGGTAGTTACATTGGTGGAGGTAACTTATTTGCATCTCAAATATGGGTAGATGCTTGTGGGGTTAAATAATTGCCTATATCCTGTTTTAGAGATTGCACTGGACCTCTTGTTTCTTAAATGACCGGTATCCAAGCTTTCATTCAGCGATGGGAAAAAAAAAAAAATCTTATACCAAAATCTCAAATGGGCGGCATCTGCAGTTCAATACCTGAAAATGATTTGGTGACCATGCTGCTACCTGCTTATTAGTAGTTGTAGAAATCTCTCTTTGTTTTTGGTCCACTAGGAGGCCCATTGGGCCGTGTGCTATATAATGGGATTAACTCTCTCCACTATCATAAATCCCACATCCCCCTTCCAGAATTACAACCTAAGACCTTTAACTATTGGGATGTCCCTGAGAGACATAAAACCTCTATTTATTTGAAAGGGTTTTAATGCTTTTTCCAGCTATGCATTTCTTTTACCAAGTTCAGTATCAGGACTTATAGTTATCTTTCTTATTGTAGGTGTTAACTACGTTGCAATTTCAGACGCTCTTGGCATTTCTCCCTCAGTTGTGGCTGCAGGAGTAGCTGCAGACAATGTCATATGTGCAATATACTTCATAGTTTTATTTGCATTGGCATCTAAAATCCCTCCTGATCCTACAAAATCAACTAATGGTATGAATTTGCCCTATTTTGTTGGATTGCCTATACCCATATTGACTTCCTCTTCTCACAAGGATTCTTGGCAGTTCTTCAATACACTATAGCTTTAGGCCCTGAAAGTTTTTATAAAAAAAAGAAAAATCGTTATTTCTCTGACATTTATTCTCCTGCTGACATTGGTGCTTTAGAGGCAAATGACCTAACAAGATGCCTTTATAATTGTGTGAGAAACTGTATGATATCTTGTAGATCCTCAATATCTGAGACTGTTTGGCAGATGCCAAAATGGGGATGGAGTCCCACTCTGAAGAAAACATCCATGTGCTGCAGGCTGCTATGGCACTTACTGTCTCTTTTATGATATGTAAGACTGCTAAGTATCTAACAGAGTTGTGTAAGGTTGAAGGAGGCACTCTTCCAGGAGTATCTTTTATTGTTGTCGCTCTAGCGACAATGTTTCCAAAGCAATTTGGTTATCTTGCACCAGCTGGCGATACTATTGCTTTGGTCTTGATCCAGGTACAATATTCAAATATTCTGAACATTTTTTTTTTTTTTAAAGACCAAATAAGTCAATGGTCAATCTTGGGGATTTCTTTAAAAAAAATACTGAAACAGCTATCCCAATGTTTTTAAGTGGGCTACTCTTTGCAACAGGTGTTTTTCGCTGTGATGGGTGCCAGTGGGAGCATATGGAATGTCGTCACAACGGCACCTAACATTTTCTTGTTCGCTCTAGTGCAAGTAACTGTCCATCTTGCGCTTATTCTTGGATTTGGAAAGTTGTTTCGCTTTGATTTAAAGCTGTTACTTTTGGCATCAAATGCCAACGTTGGAGGCCCAACCACAGCTTGCGGAATGGCCACGGCCAAAGGATGGGTTTCTTGGGTTGTTCCGGGGATCCTTGCAGGCATTCTTGGTGTTACTATTTCAACTTTTCTTGGCATTGGATTTGGTACAATGGTCCTCAAGTACATGTGAAAGTTCTTAATGCTGAATAGCCGAAGCATCCAGTTGCCGTGGTTTTTGGCATTGGTCCAATAATTGCAAATATGTTCTCACATTTGTAAGCCTATCATCGAAATTCATCGCGGAATCTAAGAATTGCACTATAAAAACTTTTTTTTTTTTTTTGAAAAAAAAAAAAGCACTTAGAAGATAAAAAAAAAAAAAACTTACTTTTCCAAAAGGGCTTCGTATCCTGGGAAGAAGACCAATTGCATAGAAGTTCCGGATCACTATGCCCTGACCCAACGATCGGCGCCTGTGGCTTGGCGCAGTAATCGGCTAATTGCATCATCAGGATTCGGTGTTAACGGCATGCCATTCGCGGTACTACTTGTCTGACGACCGGCCTCTGTTGTCGGAAGGAAGGCCTGACTTACGAATGGTATTAATTGCAAGATCTTGTCGATAAAACTTCACTTGCTTTGGTTCTTTGCCTCTGGGACGGATGCGAATCAGGTGCCATTACGGTCGAATACCATTTTCAAGTTATCACTCGCATCCAAGAGGGTCTAAAATTGTTGAAAATGTTTTTAAGAAATTGATGTTTATACGCAAATTTTGGTGCCATACAAGCAGAACTGATGTCCCAAGTGATCAAGAAAATAGTCTTTATGCGCGCCACAACGCAACAGTTTCAGTTTTGACGTGTATGAAATTAAAACTGGACTTGTCACGTAAGTAAGTAATGATTCTTTGTGTTTGTATTGCTTTAAAAATTTAAATTCATAGATTCTACCCGAAATTTCTTTTTGTTCTTCGTATCGCTTCAACTCTCTTTTAAATGACTGGCTGGATGTGGGCCTCTATGGTTACTTGTCTGGTAGTGTTCATTTTAGAGTATCTATGTTAGAATTCGACCACCAATTTTCCCGACAATTTAACGTGATAAAAGACAAAAAAGCAGAGAACATCTTGGCGTCTGCGTGGTAAGTCGTGGCTTTTATATCATCAAATTGCAAGACCAATCGGATCGTGAGCCAAAAGGACCTCCAAGCGAATCGGTGTCGCGCTAGAGTGGAGTTTTAGTTTAGTTTAGTTTAATTCACGATGGCTTTTAACAGTTAATGAGATGTTTATAACGAGGAGCCAAGTCGTTAAGATTGTGATATGACTCTATAAAAGTCTGCGGAAATTTCATTAGTTGGGCATACAATATAATGGAGAATGCTATGTCAGGGAAAAGGGAACGCCAGCCCCGAGAGACCCAAAAAACAAAAAAAACTCTAATGGAGACGAAAATCCTTTGCTTTTAAAATTGTTCTTGGTAAAGCACGAAGGATGTCACGCGGAACCATTTCTCGTTACTCATTTTATCTAACGGCGCATGATGAAGAACGCAGATTAAATGAATTTGAAACAATTAAAGGTAGCAATTGCAAGATGTTTGTTAGCTTAACTTACGAAGGTTGCTTTGGAAGTAACCATGCAGATTAGTCGTAATAAATGCTACTCGTAAGCCAAATATATCTGTTTATAATACTCAAGTTTTTCCTTTTTTTTTTTTCTTGACGATATGAGGTGTCCAATACACCTGACCCAAGTTTTCCCGTCCTTATCGATGTTCTTGGACACGCACCAAATCGGTAAAACTAGAGGTTCTCGTCATTTCACGCCAAATCAAAGTCGCACGGTGGGAGGATAAACTCTGATTACACTTTGTCGTGGGGTCATTACCTTCTTATTACAAGGCAGTCTGTTAGAACGTGTAATACACTTGTTTATATAAGGCCAAGTTCCCCTTTTTTTTTTACGACACGGGAGTGTTCTTTGACGATACGGGAGTAGGATGACTGCGACCCGTTACAGTACGCATGCAATATCCTCTGCAGTTTAAAAGTAAATCATGTGCTCTTCTTCTTTTAATTAATCTAAGTAACCTTCTCAAGCTGATCTGCGTTCGTCGCGCGTAGCTAGCGTGTCCGTCTTTCTTTGCTTTAAACATCGAAGCGGTTCTATAAAATGGTACCCCACGAGTGTCCGTTAGATTAATTTGCTGGCTGCGGCACCCGCGAGAGACAGAGAGAGGAAATGGGTTCGGCTGGCGTGAATAACAGAGCCCCTAGCGGAGCAATGAAGGCTGTTCGATCAGGTATAAGGCTACTGCTGGGGGTGGTCTTACCTGGGTACCTGATGATTTGGTTTCATGACGCCCACAGACACATTTTATCTTCGCTGCTTGCCTAAAATTCATGCAAAAATCAATTCCCCATTTTTTGGAGGACATGGCTTGCGTTATTCGAATTTGGTCCTTTATTATTGCTCCTAGTTTCCTTTTACTTATCCTCTTCAATTAACTGCATTCGCTCTACCACAGGTACAAACACACGGGTTTATGCGTTCCCAATCCTTTTCATTGCTACGATGGCCTGTTTAGACCCCATCTCAGCAAGAAAATTGTGGATGACGATCTACATAGTTCTTGCACATATTGAAAGTTGCGTGCTCTTTATTAATTGCTGGTAACGAAATCAATGTCTATTCGTGTACAAGGCAGGGCGGATTCTCGTGAGAGGTCCTCTTGGAAGACTCACTTTGGATTGAATAGAGCTATCATTTTTCTGGTCATTGTTTGTGGCTTTGCTGCCGTGGTCCATGTCTTGCTACTTGCACGAGATTTTTGCTGATATCGCCCAACGGGCTGCACGCGAAGGACTGCAAGTGTATGGGGTTTGCTTGCTGCCCTCATTTTCATTGTTCCGTTTGTCATGAATCGGGCCCACGTTCGGGCATGGTTCACTCTGGAGTCTGGAATTAGATCACTCCCCTGAAGAGGAAGTAAATGGGGTCATTTGATTTGTCAGGTGGGAAGCGAAGTTGGGGAGTATAGGCCTCCGTTTGGGCCGTGTTGGGTACGTAAGCCTGGCCTTTCTCTTCTTCCCACTGACCAGAGGGTCCTCGGTTTTACCACTTCTGGGCCTTACCTCTGAGGCAAGCATCAAGCACCATATATGGTTGGACCCTTTTCACGGCCCATGGTTTTTCTTACATCATCTTCTGGGCCAAAGCGCATCAGCTTTCTCAGGCAAACTATTCTTGCGCAAAGTCAATGTACATGTTTCAAAATGCATTGCCTCTATTTGCTTGAACGAAAATCTTCTTCCTTTTTTTTTTTCAGAACAGCTTAAATGAAACTCTTTGCTTGGTGACTGATGCTAAAATGGGACGAATTTTTGGTCTCAAATGTGGCCGGAGAACTAGCTTTGGTTTTAGGATTGATTATGTGGGTGACAAGCCTGCCACCCAGGAGGCGAAAAATCTTCGAGCTTTTCCTCTATAGCCATTATCTCTACATTCTCTTCGTTGTATCCTTCGCGTTTCATGTTGGCTACTCTTCTTCGTGCATCATCTTTCCCGGGTTCTACCTCTTCTCAGTTGATCGATGTTTTGAGAATTTTGCAATCACAGCAAAGAGTTCGCTTGGTTGCCGCGCTTGTTTTACCCGATGAGTCGGTAGAATTGAATTTCTCCAGGGGCCCAGGTGAGAGTGGATTGGCAATTTGCTGTCACCTTGTATTATTTTTCCACTTTTTTGGACATTAAACAACGTCATAAAATTCTTTTCGCTCCTTGCCAGGGTTGAGCCACACTCCAAGAAGCACTGTGTTCATAAACGTGCCTTGCATTTCCAAGCTGCAATGGCATCCCTTTACAGTTACCTCCAGCAGCAATCTGGATCCTGAAAACCTAAGCATTGTGATCAAAAGTGAAGGAAGTTGGTCTCACGAGTTGTACCATATGCTTTCATCCCCTTCCCAGATTGATCACCTGGAAGTCTCCATTGAAGGACCCGATGGACCTGCCTCCACTGATTTTATGAGGTGTTTACATACTAGTAAAGCATAATGCAAGGAAGTGTATAAGACAAACCGAACAAGAGATAGGACAACTATTTTAGTTGCCATATTCTATTGTAATTTATCTTGTGTGGTCCAGCTACATATTTACCTTCACAACTAGGAACTTGTAACCTTTAGGCCTAACGTTTCTTGACAAGATTGTGGTACAGAGGATTCACTTCCAAGAGTGACTTAAGAGTAGTGGACTCAATCTCTGTTCTATTTCAACATATTGACGTGTAGGAAATGTGTTGCAGGCACGATATGCTAGTGATGGCGAGTGGAGGAGGCGGCATAACTCCTGTCTCCTCCATCTTCCGTGAGATCCTCTTCACGGCAAACAACAGAAATGGGGGCAGGTCTCCAGGGGTTCGCCTTATATGTTCTTTCAAGAAATCTATGGATCTCTCAATGCTAGATCTTCTCTTGCCAGTATCAGGAACCAACCTGGACATTTCTCGTTTGGAGCTACAAGTTGAAGCCTGCATAACCAAAGAAAAAAGAGCCCAAAGCAGAAAGCCAGATGATCCCCAGAACGATATGGCTCCAGCCCAATGCTTCAGACGCTCCAGTTTCTGCAATCCTCGGCCGAAACAACTGGCTCTGGCTTGGCGGAATAGTTTCAGCTTCCTTTATCATCTTCCTTCTCCTCATAGCCATTCTCACCCAATACTACATATACCCAATTGACCACAATAATAATATGTCATATCCAGCTTGTCCATAGCAGAATACTACATATTCTGTGTATGCATGTCTATAGCAATAAGTGCTTCCGCCGGATTTCTCTGGAACCAAAAACAGATTGCCACTGAAGCAAACCAGATTCAAAACATAAGTACGCCATCACCAGTGACATCGCCGGAGATGGACTTAGAGAGCCCTCCCCGGCAGTATCTTCTACAGTACACCCAGGTGCATTATGGTTATAAGGCCGAAGCTGAAAAGTAAGCAATATTCTCTCCTTTCCTTCAATCTTAAATCGGAAATATCAGTGTTCTCATGACACAATCTTCTCGGAAACGGTTCCAAATATTCTCTGATTTCTGAATTCCCCCGATCTTTGCCGTCCTGATACTCTTGCAGATAAGATATATAAGTGCATAGGAGAAAGCATGGGAGTCCTTTTATGTGGACCAAGGAGCCTGAGGCGAGAAGTGGCCACAATCTGTTCATCCGCCCTGGCCAAGATCTTACATTTCGAGTCTATAAGCTTTAGCTGGTGAGCCACAAGCAATGATGTAAAATTCCATTCGGCCTTGCAAAGGTATAAACGAGAAAATTCCATTTATGCGCATATTGCATATTTTATCGTTTGAAGGAAAATTAAGGTGCAGAAAAACCAAGATTAAACGGTAACGAGAAACATAGATTTCAGCCTATTGCTGTAAACCAAGACTTCCCCCTCAACCTCCCCCTCAACCTCCAACCCTACCACCGCCGGCCCTCCAAACCACCCCACTGCCCCTCCCTTCCCCCCCCCCCGGGCGGGGCCCTCGAGCCCCAACTCCCGAAGGAAAAAAGAAAACCCAGCTGGATTATCCATACGACAATAAGCTCCAATTCACCATTGTAACTTGAGAGCACTGTAGGTTTCTATAGAACAGGGTCTTGTAAATCAAAGTCAGGATTGAAGAATACTTGTAGCAAGTGTAACAGAACCACACCTGGTTAAAGCATTGCAGAAACATGAGATTATAATCACCACCGACTGTCATTATGTACTAAAGACTGCCAGAGATACAATAGCCAGCGACAGCTGGTTGGATGTTAATGGGGCAAAGGGCAGGGAGAGAAGCCGTTAAAAAAATTAAAAGGCAATTTCTAGCCCATAATGAAAAAAGTACCAGAAACAAAAATTCTTCCAAAGAAATCAGAGAAGTGAGAAGCCTATGCACGTGCGACAGGAAAGGCAAACCAATGGGTATCAAGATGCTTCCTGCCCAAAACTGGAAAAAAGGTCAACAACTAGAAAGAAACTCCTATCTACTTGCTTTTAATTGGTGAATGCAATCATATCAGGTCAGCAATTGTCAATGTTGTCCTCTTCTGAATATCAAGTACTTCGCAATCCTCTTCCAACATGACCGAGTTTGCACACCATTCCTCATTGATCTCATGAAACTACACTTTCACTATCTCTCCTATGTGCATCTCTACTTCTATCAGCTACCCTGTTGCAGCCATCAGAGTCAACTAGTCAAGAGAGTCCTTGGTTACAAAAGAATCCACTGGATTGTAATTGTGACCACTCCACAGCTTCATCAGTATCATAATGCCTTGCTCGATGAACCGCCTCAAATCTGCTGCTTCGTTTCTTTCTATCACAATCACTACCTTCATATTCACCTTCCCTACCAGTGACCTCCACATTGGAAAATTTTCTAGAATGCATCATTGGACTAAATTCTTCATCCAAGTTCAATCTCCGTGGATACATAGTTTCAAACCTCCAAATGGGATCCACAGTTTCAAAACTTTGACCTTGCCGAAACATCCTCACTGTAGGCTTCCTTCCTCTATAACTATCTGAAGCACTGTTCTGATAATCAAACCACCGTGAATTGTGCTGTGGTGAGAAGTTACTTCTTGCTGGGGAGAAAAGGCCTTCTTTATAACCCACAGAAAAATGCTTATGAAAGGAAAACTTTGGTCTCTCCATTCTAGTTTTTGACCTGAAGTTTGGTGAGCTGCTCCGAAGTCTTGAGTATGCAGTTGGGGTGCGGCTTCTGGACCTTGACTGAGATTTTCTGTATGCCATAGCATAATGAGGCTGTACCCTGCCAAGGGGAGAAATGCTTCTCTCTCTCCTCACCAAATGATGTGAAATACGATTAGGATATCCAATGTTTTCCAACTTTGTGTGCCTGTGGTATTCCTCCCTAAAGCCTCTGCCCAACCCTTGTTGAGATCTTCTATGCCGATTCCTGGTGGGACTCACTTCTCTGACTGCTAATCTTGTGGCATGAATATCATAACCATAATCTCTGGTGACCGGTGATCTCCTCCTCATTTTACATGGATACCCAGTATGAGAATCAGAACTATAGGATTGCTTGCGGCTGCGATGGTCAAATCCCGTAAATCTTGCAATTTCATGGCCAGCATTTTCAGTAGCCACCATATATCCACGGTTCCGAAAGACACCTTTTGGTCTTGTTGATATGGAAGAATAAGGCAAATATTCTTGTCCCGACTCCCAGTAACCTGGTGAAGGATTGACACCGTGATGATCCCCCGGGCTTCTGCCACGCATATGAGAAGCAATGCTATCCCTTCCCATTAACTTTTTTGAAGTAGCCTCTCTTGCATCTTGAGAATGTAAATTACGAAAACTGTCAGCCCTGAAACACGAGAACATTAGCAGTCAGATATTAGGACAAGTATACAGGTTATAAAAGAAGAGCAAAAGAAGATAGAGAACTCAATAAAGAATTCAGGATTCACCTGCCCGTAATTATAACATCCTTTGGGGGATTGGCATCAGGCCCTTTAACGCATGACCACAACTCCCCATCTGATGCACTTGACCCAGCAACAACTACAGAGGGGAAATCTTTACCAGTTGTCAAATCTGAAGTTCTTGTCATTGGGCTCACTGAGTCATCTCTCACAGCATCTCCTGTCCCACAACTTTCAATTTTTCTAGAAGCATTGCCAGACCCTAGACTTGATCCCCTATCAACCCTTATTTCCTTTCCACCAAAGCCACAAAGAGTTTCTTCCTCACATTCAGAACCATAATCCACATGCTCAACGTCCTCACCCTCTCCTTCATTTTTATCCCAGTAATAAGTACTCTCATATTCCCTCAACTCTCCATCCTCAAACTGAGAATCATGACCAGCCTGAAGCTCCACATTGTTTTTTGTGCCTGGTATATCAACCTTATCAGCTTGACAAACATCCAATCCATATCTCTTATCAGAACAATCTTCCGTCACTACCTTGGCCAAGCTACCAACGAGCCTGCTATCATGCACTTTGAATGCCTCTATGGAAGTGTCAATTGATTCCACACAAGATTTCTGCATCAGTTCCTCAGAACCAGTGGCCTCATGAGATTCAACTCTAGTAGTATTTGCCCCAGAAACTCCATTCACTTGTTTCTCAACAACTACATATTGGCCTTCCAGACCAGACTCACCAGATGCAGAAATATCCCCATTACTTGGTGAACAATTATGATCACCTGATTCACCTTCTCGATGAATCAGATCTTGAATAGACTTCTCATCTTCATGCAAGCCAGATGCTACCCTAGATTCCTCTCCATCTTCATTCAAAGTGGTGGTGCCAGTCTCACAATTAACTCTCTCCGATTCTAGTAAATGAGAAGAGGCAACAGAGGACCTCTCTATCTGGTTACTCTTTATACTAGAAAATTTTCCCAGCTGCATATTAGAAGAACAAACTTCTATATTCTGGCTGACAATTAAACTGGATGGGGATGTGCCTCTACTTATCAAGGAAATCCCAGCTCTGGAAGAATCATCTGTACCAAGAACCTCATCTGATGCTTTCACATCAGCAACATCGCATGTTGAGGGTTCCTGAGCAATACCAATTGCTGATGAAACCAATTTATCACAGTATCCGCAGACAGATTCTGCTTCAACTTGGTCAATGTTTGATCTGCAAGGCCAACAAGGCAGACCTTTCAAATCAGACAATGATGGATCATCAGCATGGACTTCAAGTGGAACCAATCCATCTAGAGGGAATTTTCTAGTATCCTTTGGCCCTTCGAGTACCTCACAATTTCCCATATCTTGCAGCATTGCACCCCTGCCCACGGAGATACAGTGCTGAACATCTTCTTGAGAATCATCGCATAAATTATCACAAGGCACAGCATTCAGGTCCCAAAGTAACCTCTCATCCTGCAGCGAAGTAGTCACTTCCATTTTTATGGTGTCTTTGGTAGTAGGAGATTCACGGAAAAGAGCAGCTGAACTATCTTCAGGCAATGAAGCCTCCAATTTATCTCCATCTTCCAGATCATGTGAGGATCCAGCTGGCACTGCAGAAATTGATGACTCGTGGAAAAGAGCAGCTGAACTATCTTCAGGCAATGAAGCCTCCAATTTATCTCTGTCTGCCAGACCATGTGAGGATCCAGCTGGCACTGCAGAAATTGATGACTCATGGAAAAGAGCAGTCGAACTATCTTCAGGCAATGAAGCCACCAATTTATCTGCATCTGCTGGATCATGTGAGGATCCAGCTGGCACTGCAGAAATTGATGAATCCACTCCTTGTGTTGATTCTTCTCTTTGTGAACTCTCTTCACCAAGATTGATGTGATTAAATAAGCTATTGCTGCAAGCTACAGCTGCAAGCATCTCAATTCCTGATAAGTCTTCACCATAATCACATGTACTATCATTTGCTCCTGAAATCATTCCACTGAACTTTGTTATCTTAGAAGCATCAATTGCCCCACGACGCCTTTTACTGCCTGAATTAGGCTCAGTCACTTCAAAGCATGTAGATGACATCTGAGTCATTAAAGAGGGAGGAGGTGTTATAATTCTCCTCTTTTTAATTGGAACATGTTCTACTTCTTCACTGAAATGATGTCCAAGGATAGCAACACCATGCTGCCACATAAACAAACAAAACTCAGAATCCCACATAGACCATGTAGCATTTCGAATAAAGAACCGTTAAATGCAAAACAATAAAATAAAGTGCCAAAATAACCTTCTCAGTGTCTGAGACCGACATGACACCTGCCTTACTGGTGCCCTCATCTGACAGCTCTACATCTATTTCAGATCTTCTAGTAGCAAGTTTCCTTGTCCGCCTTGAAGAGCTCCGATAGCCCTTGGCCACTGTCTTCCAGGTCAAATCCGGATTAATTAACTTAGTAAGTTCCAGACCTAATGTGCTCATTGTGCTCACAGATCTGACAATCTCTATCCCATCAACTGACGATCCGCCACCACAAGCCTTGCAGGATGCTGTTGCTCCTTACTTTCTACTTGGCACTGGAGGAGAGCAATTATCCCTGGTGCAGATACAGAATCTATTCTGCAAAAGAACAAAGTATAACTTCAATTAAAAACAAATAAGATGCCATACGTTCATCCACTTGATATCAATTCAGTAGAATCTTGAATTTAATTTCTTAAACTTCTGGCCCCAGTGTTACACGCATACTGCCAAATTCAATGCCGGAAGGATTAGATATCTCAAAAGCTTACTTTTAATTTAATGTCCCCAATCTTGCCAGTGTTTTTGAAGGAGAGCTTTTCTTCCAAGTGGCTGCCGAAGAATTCAAGCCTCCGGTCTCCTACTTTCTCACCTGCAAACATAGACAGTATATTTAGCAAAATCAGTCAATCATGAAAAGAAGGAAACAGCTATTCCACCAGATTACTTTTTAATATACATTGCTAGTAAAGCCCAGGGGCTCACAACAAGACTGCCAGTATATGGCTCTGAGGGCCATTTACCTTGGGGCAGATGATGTTAACTAGTTTTGAAGGGCAGCAAAGACTACATTCAACCAGATTTGTACATCTGGTTCCTGATATTCAGAACCAGGGCTTCTTCACATTGACATAAGTTCATAAAAACAAAGACACGCTACAGTGGGATCATTTGTAGTGCCCACAAGAGATAGTCAGCACATCTAAATTTCCTAATTTAAATCCACGGCATTATTTCCTCGGAAAGAGATTCATAATTATTTCAGTCTTATGCAAAACAAGTCGGCAAAAACAGTTTCACGAATAATCCCATCTGAATGGTCAGATCTGATCACCGCCACGGCAGCCATAACATTAAATAGGCCAGCTCTTGTGCGAAACTCTTGTTTCCTCCCTCCAAAAATAATCAACATGTAATCTAGTCTTGATCATAATCCAAGATCCGTAGATCCAAAGCCTAAACACTGATTTAGCAGACAAATCAGCATATCTTAAGGACTCATCTTAAGCACCGAAAGAAAAAGAAAGTAATTCAGGGCCAAATCTGCCAATCTCTACACTAGGACGACCAAGTTATCTGGTGTGGAAGCTCCTGCCACCACAGCCGCCTTGGCATGGCAAAGCCAGAAGCCTTTCCAAATATGTAAGTATATCCAAAACGGCATTGTAGCCCCCACCTTAGTCATAAAAAAACCTAAAAATTCAAATTCCGAAGATCCTTCAGGGCTCGATAAAGATGGACCCGAGTTTCGGATCACGGATATCTCGGCTCCGCACATAATCAAGAACCAGCAATCTCAGAAGACTCAGGGCCAGGGGCGTCTTCAGTTGCTTAAGAATCGCTCTAAAAAGTTCAATAAACTCCTCGATTCTCGCCGTTTCTCATGCAAACTCTTCGACACTTGCTGCGGACGCTAGATCTGGCTGCTCTGGCGGCGACTTGACGGTCAAATCAGAGACACGCCCTTCACTGGTTCCAAGAAAAAAACAACACGGCAAATAGAGCTGCAGAAATCAAAGGCTAGGAGGTTTCAATACCTGTTCTGTTTTCTTTTGTCTTTTGTACTCCGTCGGATTTAAATGACACTTTTTTGAAAGATTTATATCAAATATACAGAGACTTTTAGAGCTTGCAATGCCCAAGAAGAAACGCTCTTCTTCTTCTTCTTCTAGTTTCGCAAATTTCGCCTATCGCGATCAAATAGACGATCCCAATCGTTCAATATGGACCGTGCGATTGCTAGCTCTTAAGAGCCGATCAGTGGAGCGTCTCTTCTCTGATCTTTTTTTTTTTTTTTTCTCCTCCTCCTTCTTCTCTCTCTAGACTCCTTCCCTGCGTCTACACCTTAGCCTTCCTGCCTCAACGCAACGGAAGCCCTATAGCCTGGTATATATCATCGACTCTATGCCCAAACGGCCCTTAATCTTTTTTCATATATTACGCGAATTGCCCTTCCCAATCAGTGGATTAAAATACGAAAATATAAAAAATAAACAAATTTTGCACGACTCGCAAATCGCGATACCAATGTTGCCAATCAGCCACCGACTACCTAAGGAAATGAAAATTTCAATGCCCCGGGGGGGGGGGCCCCCAAATTCTTGCCTTATAGCCCTAATTCTTTTTGGTATATATTGCTTCCGTCTTTTGAATTTATTCATCGCTTTTCATACCAGAAACAAAAATCTATCTTGTTTTCATAAATTTTGAGAATTTTGATTTTATTGATTTTTTTATCAAAAAAAAAACATAATAATATAGTAGAATCGGTCTTTCCTATTGAGAGACACTATATATTTGGACGGTAACCGTACAGGTTTTTAGATTCAAACTACATGAATCTTTATTATCTCTTAATATGCGATAAATTTTCAGACAAAAATATAAGCACAACGGCACCAATTTTGTAAATTTTGTGAATGCTTTACGCAATTGCAAACGTCAAATTGGTTTAGCGATTACCAGCAAACCAAAAAAAAAAAAGGAAACAAACGAAAATCTTGCTTTACTGATGATAGAAAACAAACAGTGTTTGTCATCACCAAATTCAATTTACGGGCACAACCCCTTTCCGCTTTCCAGCTTCTACGCCCCGTTTGTTTTCAGCCCAGCTCACGTTTCAACTTTCAGTTGGCCCCACCAGTAGCCGCGTGACTTTTATTCCACGGCAGGAACCCCACCGTCCCCGAGTCGAGACTCCACCAGCACCCCAAAAAAGACTCAAAGTCAAAACAGATTCCTTCCCTCCTTCTCGGCAGCCCAATCGCACCCGATCCTTCCACGCGATTACATGGGCCCACTTGATAGTGCCCCCTCCCCCACCCACCCCCCCAGTGGGGCCCCTCGTAGAGCTCCTTGATTCGATAACGAGCAAATTTCTATCCCGACTCCAAGTACCGTGCTTCAATTCAAACCCCATCTTCCACACCCGTTTAGAAGAATTAAAAAGCCGGGACAGGAAGAAAAATAGATGGAATCGACGTTAAAGGAATGAAAAATGAAAATAAACCTTTTGGTTTGTGTGAAATGTTACAGGAAGGGGAAGAGAAGAAATTACAAACGATAAAGTTTCTCTTTTTGCCTTTACATTAACAAAAGGACCACATTTTTTAATTCGAGAAAGTTGAGAAATAGTCAGTATAGATCCATTGACGGTACAATTAAAAGACGAACCATTCGCCCACCTCCAAGCAGATTGGCGTCTACTTCATTGTGGGACCCCGTGTTTCTTGATGCTGCTATTTTCACGCCCGAATTGCTAAATACACGCGAGTTTTGCTCTATATATGCTCCGAGATGTTGCCTTGGGTATGACAATTGATGTCTTATATCAAGACAGTAATTTTGCATATACGAAGCAATATCCTGCATACGTTTAATATTTTTTTCTGACCAAAAATCACGGACACACACGGCTACCGATAATATGGAGGGATTACACAATTATGACACGTACGCACTCCAATCACCTTGAAGGGGCGAAGGGCCGGTTCATGAACACAGGTGCTCAAAATAAACCGGCATCTCATATCACTGCAAACTCTTTCTATACCCACCCAAACAACAAACATCCTCCCACAATTTCTTTGATAAGGGTGGGTAAATTGCACGCCACGGGATGATTGGTTCAGATAACATGCTTTGGCGAGCTCGATACGGGAGAAGAAATCACGAAGCCATTTACCATGGGTAAAATGCTTCGTCGAATCAGACCATTTCAATATTTCAAACGACCAACTGTGACACATCATTTAATAAGATCTTGCAAAAATCGCAACTTCTGCTGCTGGATTGCCAGTCATCAAACACCTTTTTGTCCCTTCAGGCTGTTCAAAGGGAAAACACCGAATTGTTGCTCCTGTTTCTTCTTTCACCCTCACCTCGTCCGAATCACTAACCAATAAGTACAGAGTAAGACTTAGGATGCGAGCATGTCTCCTTCATATTACAGTCACAGTCACATCCAGTAATAATAGACAAATAAATAGAAAAGATGAACTACCTAGCTGACCAAGGACCCCTTGCCCATTTGCCCATGGATATCGCCACTTTTAGTTCTTCATATGAGCTCACATTCACAATGTTGCTGCCAAAGCACGTCAGAATAATGATAAAATAAATTTTGAGACCGAAGGACAGGAAAGGTCACAATGGTTACCCCGACATCTCTGACGCATGATGGTTATGGTGCAAGCAAATACCTGTCTCGAAATGATGTTGCTCTTTGCAGAAGATAACTCTGGATACCTTCCAACTTGTCTTTCACATAATCTATCAAAGAAGAGTCCACGGGTATCCCAAACTCTTTACCTTCCTTTCCAGGAACATCTCTCCTAGATACCACCACACTATTGTTTGAAGCATCTCGAGGACCAATTTCAACCCTTAGAGGAACACCCTATATATGAGGCAACATCTTTTAAATTTAAAAAACCATTTTGAATTAAGTGTTTAAATTAAAATTAAGAAAAAGAATAAACAGTATCTCAGATAAACAATAAGCACTAGCCGATGGTACAAGGCACCAATTGTTGACATCTACATTAAGCACAAGAGGAAATGGCCAAATCAAGCATATTTTCAAAGATTGGAAAAGGGGACACAGCATGTGCTGCAACGACCAAGATCTATTTGATTACAAATTACCATCCACAAAAGTCACAACTAATTTGTTTTAATAACACAGTTATATAAGTAATGGTTTTCCATTTTGTCCTTTGAACTTAGTACAAGACGAAAACATACCTTCATCTCCCAGAAATTGAACTTCCACCCTGGGGTTCTCTGATCTGAGTCATCAAGTTTAACTCTGATACCAGAAGTGAGTAACAGCTCTTTCACAAATGATGCTGCATTGAGAACTACATGTCGCTGATCCTCATTCTTCCAAATAGGAACAATCACTACCTGTAAGGAGTATCATGAATGTGAGCACCAACTTTGAATGTAGCACAACTAGGCACCAATCATTCCTCGGAAACTTTACAAGTAGAAAGAAACAAGCATTGGCAGGAACCAAGCACTAGCCAAGAAAGTGTCGTGAACAAGCCCATCATGGCGTAAAAGTCCTTTAGATCATTAGTACTTTCAATCCTGAAATAAGAGTTCATGCACCACCAGCCTCTTCCCAAAACAATTTTTTCTGGAAGAATTCTCCAAATCCTTTTCATTAATGAAACGTGGACAACACATACAGTATACACTGTACTTAATAATCACTAACAGGGTTTTAAGAGCACCTGTATTGGAGCAATCTTCGGCGGAAGCATTAGGCCAGAATCATCACCATGGGTCATGATAACACCTCCAACAAAACGAGTACTAATAGCCCATGACGTCTGCCACACATATTGCCTTTGTCCATTTTCGTCCATGAACTGTAGGAGGACATCATTTAGCTTAGGCAATAAAGAACTTTCCAAATCATAACCAAAAAAGACACCTAAGCACCAGAATAGCGAATTTCCAGAGTTGTCTGCACAATCCCCATAAGAGTGGATAGCATATAGGTTTACTTGGTTAGACAGAATGATACACCCAAACACAGCAACGGCAGGCAATAAGAAAAAGCAGGACTAGAGTTAGAGGTTTTGTGACAGCAACCAGCCTTTTGTTACGTCCATATAGCCCTGGAACATTGCTTGGTTCTCAGAACCAGTATTGTCTCATAAGTCTCCCTAGCAGAACCAAGGTTTGGTAGGACCCATAACTGAGTAATAAGAGATCATTAGAAAGAAGCAGAAAGATTCTATCAAATCAATAACTAAATCAGGCAATCAGGAGAGTGCTACTATTCATTTATACTAAGGCACTGTAGATGATCATACAGTATAAAGCAGACTGAAGAACTTTGACAAAAGATGATCCAAGATGGAGAAAAAGAAAACAATTGCATATGTGCTTACTCGCCCTTTACTCAAAGGTCAGACAAAGGCAACTTAAGCCCTTCTTGAACATCCAAGAAGCCCTGAATTCACTAGTAAGGATCAGGCTGGCATGCTTATTCTTTTCAATATTGTGCTATTAGCTTCCAGTGTCTTACAAAAGTATCTAGCAGAGAGAAAGTGAAGGTTGCAGCAAATTTGCCAAGATGGCAGCTCACTAACTACTATCTCAGTAACCTGTGTTCCAAAAGCCCGTGAGAAGTTTTGTCCAAGGCTATGGCTGGTCCCAGCCTGTAGTGCCTTCTGATCTCCCATCATGGCCTCTATTGTATAAGTCCTATCAGCACCAGCAAAGGTTTCCACTTTTGATTTTCTACCTGCAACAACAGGTATTGCGGCATGCTGATAAGCAAATTGTGTATAGATGTCAATCATCTGCAACACCTGCGGTTAAACACCACAAACTAAATACTTGAGAACAATATTTTGCCATCAGAATTTAATCAATGCCACAGGTCAACAAGATGCTAACCTCTTTTTCTGCCTCCTCTGCCGTGACATGAGCTGTGTGACCTTCCTGCCAGAGAAATTCAAGGGTCCTCACAAATGGCTTTGTGCGGTGCTCCCACCTTGTGACATTTGCCCACTGAAATATGATAAATTAACAATTATATTCATGCAACAATAAGGAATATTGATAAGCTGGTCAAATTTTCGCATCAATGAACAAAACTTCTACCTGATTTACCATAAGAGGTAGATCACGATAACTATGAATCCACTGAGTAAACATGTGATTCACTATGGTTTCACTCGTGGGCCGAACCTGCCACAATCTCAGGAATGAATAATCAAAGCCAAAACTCAGGCCATCATTTTTCACAAGCTTGAATTTCGATTGAATGGTAACTTGTAATGCCAAACAAGTCCAACTTCTTATAGATGTAAATCTGAATGTCAATATTGCTAAAGATATATTTACCACAAGTTTCTCTTCAAGCTCTTTCCCACCTCCAATAGTCACAAGGGCCAGCTCTGGACTGAAGCCCTCGACATGACTAGCTTCTTTCTCTATAAAGGAGTAGGGTATAAACTGCATCAATAATCCATATAGTGAATGTTATACACACAAATATTTCCATTAAGGAGCAACTTCTAGATTTACTTGCTCAAAAGGTTAAATAATAAATGAACATTTCTAGGCTTTGATATATAATGGCAACTTATCCATTCCTCTCCAAGATCTTCCAAGTAATACAAAATTGGTTATTTATAAATTTTTTTTTAAAAAAAAGAATTCAGACGGTTCAATTCAAGAATAGCTAATTCATCATTGAACCAAATCAGCAAGAAAGTGTTAGTCTATATGTAAAGAGATGCACAAAAGTCCAGGTAACTTCTATGTCACTATTAGCCCCTAAGTCCCCCCCCCCCAAAAAAAAGACGGAGAAACTCACCTGTGGGAAATATACGTTGCTATGGCCAGTTTCCTTGAACTTGACATTCAAATAATCCTGCAAAAAAAAAATCGATATTTCAAAAAATAAATAAATAAACGGAGACAATTCTGAAAATTTTCTGATTGCAGCAATAAGAAAATTACTTCGAAGAAGGCAAGTAACATTGACCTCAATTAAAGTTATACCTGGATTGACTCCCAGATAGCGTAACCGTAGGGGCGAATGACCATGGTTCCACGAACCGGACCGTAATCAGCGAGCTCTGCGTTAGCAATAACATCGAGATACCAGGCACTGAAGTCTTCGGAACGAGGAGTGATGACTCGGTCTTGATTGACTCGGTTCCTCGGGCTTTCAACTCGCACCTCGGTTTCGGGCGGACTTGAAGTGGCACTTTGGGATGATAAGGCGGCAGTCTGAGGAGGCGACCTAAATGTAAAGTGGTGGCACCGTCTGAGTATTGCCGGGGAACGGCTGGTCGAGCGAGAGGAAAAAAATATGGAGGAGAGTGACGGCAGCCGCAGAGAAACTGCCATTTCTCGGCGTGCTATACCTTTCTTTCGGTGGGTTTAGGAGCGAGCAGTGTTGAGCTATCTATCCCGTGGAAGGAGATGAGGCTCTTGACTAGGGACTGTGGGGTGTGGGAGGCTCACATTGTAGGCGATGGAATTTTTTTAATTTTTTGCCTTGTGGGCTCTCAGATAAGCCCGTCCTCGAGTGGCCCGATAGTATTTGGCAGTCCTGGGTAATATAACGGGCCTCGGGGGCTTTATACTCGGGCAGGACGTCACAGACAAGCAATAATGGGCCTCATGGCCTGTTCTCGTCGGCCGGTGAAACTAAGTGTAGCCCAAACCAACAATCTACAAGGAGGGCCTGTACAGGGGACACTTGTACTGCATTATGATTGAGAATGTCGTGAAATGGGGCATACCGGTGAGAAAAGGTGAGAGTTTATAATGGAAAAGAATTTAAATAAATAATAATGCATCCTTAAAATTACATCTTATTATTTCAGTTGATTTTTTTTTTTTGTAGGTTTTATGAAATGGTGAATATATACTTTATCCATATTAGTCCCTTATCAAACCATCAAAACTCTCTTTTTAGTAAGCATGATTCATCTTTTCTTTTTTAATTTTTTTTTATGGAGTGGTGAGTGTATATACATTATTTGTAATCATTTCTTGTTAAACCATCAAAATGTAACTTTTCAAATTAACATTATATTTTAATTTAAAATTTTAAAATATTAAATTTATAAATTTTTTTTATTTATATTATATATATATATATATATATATTTTTTTTTTTAATGGCACAATTTACATATTTTGAAATTTTAATATACACGGATTCATTTACAATAGAATTGGACCACTTACAGGTCTCGAAAGTCAGAGTCTATCATATTATGCATCAACCAACTGTAGAAGAAATACTGGTTAATGATGGTATAATTCAAACAACAGTAGGAGCTTCAACTACAGAAGCATACAATAACAGCGAGAAGTTGCCATCACCCTTACTGCAACTACTCTTACTACACTACTTACATCGCAAAAAACACGGTCCCCCTGAACCGAAAGCAAAAGCAGACAACTCGTGTCACACAGCAGCAGCAAAATCATTTGCTTTAAAACAAGCATCGATGCAGAGGACTGTCTAATCAAAACAAAAGACAAAAGAATTGCACACAACACAGCAGCACCTATGCAGACAATAGTTGTTGCAGAGGAAGTTAATGCTTTGGCAAGTCAGGGACTTTCTATCAACTTAAAGTTGATGTACTCGTGATCCTTGCAGTTTGAGTAATGCTTTGGTGAGATTGGACCTCTGTTAGGTGATGGAGAATAGAGGCTGCGAGATCGGTAATCAATCAGCTGCACACTTATCTCATCCAGCTCCGAGTTCCTAGAGGGACTCTGAACCTGAAATGAGTGATCCATGAAGTAAAGCTCATAAATTTCCCAAAGCAAGAAAGGAGTTGCTTACTGTTTGGAGCAGAACTCTTGGAAAGGAAAAGATTTAGACAAACCTTCACATTGATTGATGATGCATGAGTTCGTGGAGAAGCCAGCTGTCTGGCAAAATCTGATCAGAAAAAAATATATACACAAATGAAGTGGATGCTCAAGAAATAATCGAACAAAAAATTGAATAAAAAAAAAAATCAACTTCCAATTACCGTTTTCAAGTCCAACAATCTGCAGAAATTGTTCCATGTCCATAGCTCTTGTCTGTGCTTTGATGCATTCTCGATGATTGTACAAAAATTGTTCCTCTACAGTGGTGATGGAAGGAATTGGCCCCTCTGCAAGGACACTTAACTTTGCATGGAAATTATTCTTTGATGCCTCGCTCCGGATTGGCTTCCCCGAATTTGAAATGTCAGACAGTGGCTTCCTACCCCCGTTTTGTCCTTTCTCCGAAGCTTTAGAGGTACTTTTCTTCTTGCCTGCATTCACTGGAACTTGGGAGACACTAGAGTTCTGCTTCTTTGATGTCCGGTTCAGAGAAGGCTTCAGTGAGTTGGACAAATCACCCAGTGGAGTCCTTCCGCCAAGTCCTCCTATCCTTGGCGATTTAGAAGTGTTAGTCTTCCAGCCAACAGAAGCCTCTACAGTGGATTTCAATATTAGGACTCGACAATAAAAAATGTGAGCTGATGAAATCAGTTAATCAGGCTAAGCAGCAGGGACTAAGTACCATTATTATAGATGTTAAAGTTCTGATCTTGAACCACGCAGCCAGTCTGTGATGCCATTGTAATGTTCTTGCAAGTGAAGCCTGAGTCGATATTCTGCAATGCAAAGTAACAAATACAGAGCAAACCATTCATTTCATACAAAGAATAAAAACTAATGATGTACAGAAGCCAAGAGACAAGACTTTGTCTCGGAGAGAGTAAAGTCTCTGTCGAAGATAGAAATGCGATTGACAATCAACAAACACTGCCAAGCAACTTGGAACAAGAGGGATGAACACTAGAGCAAGACCCAATGACGATGATATTGACAAACACATTAAAAGACATGAAAGGAAAATTGAATAGGCCGCGCCAACAACAACAAAGGTTGCATTTTTTTAGTGAAACCGAAATCCACAATTTGGGGCGAGAGGGTTTGAGAATCATGGAGACCAACGAGTGCACGGAACGGAATCCAATGTCTAAAGAAATTTGTAAAGCAATCACTTATAAAATTGAACAAAAAGCTACATTTGTTGTCCAAGATCTCTACTCTGTAAAATCAGGTAACCCAAAATCTTCGAGAATCCACCGTTTGAGACCTTTTTCGAGAACAGAAACCAACAATTTAAGTTCTTTTTCAACGGCACCCACTTCGAATCTCGCTCAAACAATGACCACCCGAAGCCAGGTTCATCAAGAAATCGAAAAGAAGAGAAAGAAAGTTAATAATTAAATTCCTTCTCTTCGCTAACTATTCACGTTACGTGCACAATGAGATGCAGCCCCAGATCATCAATAAACTAAAAAGAAAACAAAGAAATTTGAAAGAAATTTTTTTTTTTATATGGTTCCACATCTTTCAATTTTCTTGGTTTTAATTTCCAGTCCTGAGCGGAATAAGGCGAAAGAAATTGAATCCCCAAACCGTATCACAACCCAAAATGATTAATCTTACTTGAAGACAGTCAAACTTTTACGTTCTAATTTCGAATCAAGAAATTCAAGGGTTTGTTTCTTCGCGAAAAAGTGACAAGAAAATAAAAGAAAACTGCAAAGAGAAAAATGTGGAGAATTTAAGAAGGAACTCACAAATGGGTTCTGATCGTATGGAACTTCCTCACTGATCTCTCAATGTCGGAGGACTTTCAAGAAACGGGAAGTTGCTCACTTCCAATCTCCGAATTTTCTTTGCCTTCTCCCTACAAACTCTCAGTATTTTCTTGGATGGCCGGTTTTGAACAGGTGATGCCTTTTTTGGGATAATGAATAGGTAGGTATACATTAAGCCACCCGGGTTCTAACTTCTAACGGTAACTTTTGTTTTCTTTTACATTTATGCCCTCCCCCTTGAACTTAAATTACAAATATATCACATAAGGGGTGTGATAGACAGGCCAAGGCCCAATATCAACCACAAGAATAGGCCCAAACCTTTTTTCAAGGCAGGCCTGCAAATGCAATTCATTAAACACATATTCCTTTGAGATTGTGACTAGATCATCTTGGAAGAAAAAATGTAGGAAGGTTATTGGTTATAAGATTTAGTGATAAAATTATTTGAACACTTAAATTTAAATTCATAATTCCATTCTTAATTCCTACAAACAAAAGAAAAAAAAAAAAAAAATATATATATATATAGAGAGAGAGAGAGAGAGAGAGAGAGAGAGGCAAAATGTATGATGTTTCATATTTCAACATCAATTATTGGTCGATAACTCAATATAAGCCGGGTTTGTTCTTGGGCATTGGAAGAACTCCAACAACAGTGTGAAGCTCAAAAAAAAAAGAAAAAAAAGAAAAAGAGAAAGACCAATTATTAAGAGACAAGTGTCTTGATTTCACTCCCATGTAAGTAACCTTTTTATCTATGATGCACTGTTGTTCCACTCTGCTTTTGTGCGACATAGCTGTGGTCCGTCAAGTCCAACAATATCTGGACAATATTGAATTTGTTGAGTATCATTACCTTGTAGACAATAATTTCGTTTCGTCCGTAGGAATCTTTACAACTCGGTACAACGGCCACATAATTTACTGTAATTACTATAACTTCTACAATTATTTACAATATTATTTTCTGCATTATTGATGAGTGTCGCACTAAGCTGGATCCAGACTTCGATGCATGCAAAGACAGAAAGAAGGCAACGGGGTGTCGGACTAGAAGCTAAATGTTAACACTTTGATGTCCAGTTAGTGATTGCCAGTGGATGTAGATAAGAGAAGTTCGGCATTTGCTCAGGTGTGATTCCAATGAGTTAAAAGTCATGACACGAGGGGGTCCAGCTTAATGGTATCAGACTGACAGGCCCACTGCAGGGACCACCCATTTCTGCCCCCGAACAATGAAGGTGGGAGGTCCAAATGCAATGAGACGGATGATCCAAGTGCTATTTTCATATCAATAATATAATTTCATTTTATAATCCTTTCCTACATAACCTCATCGAATAAACAATCAATGGTTTCGTTTGTCATTTCAGATGTCGCACAACATTGCGTACCGATCACCTGCCGTGATGTAAAAGTTTCCGTGAATAGCTTCCCGTGTCTACATTTATGTTCCTCCACCCAAGGACGCACGGTGTGGCATCTTCTTCATCACTAGCTTGCTGCATAATAAGAAAGAGAAAGCGACTCACACCAAAAATCCTGCAATGTTTCGGATGTGGAGGCCCTACTTGTAGATGGCACGTTAATTAAAAATTACCCGTCCCTCGTTCCTCCCCCTGCTCGGGTTTGATGATCTTTACCCAGAAGACTTTAAAAGTTATTACCTACCCAAAAAAAAAAATAAAAATAAAAGGTTATTTGCTCCTAGGTTGGTTTTTTTTTTTTTTTTGAATACGCTATGCTGAAACATAAGAAAACTTGGTTGATTGAATTTTTGTTAACGTAATTATAAAAGAAGTTGAAAGCTCGAACCTCAACTATTTCAACATTTTCGCAAAATGTGGACTTTACTTCAACCGTACGAAAAAATTATTGTGTTAATATTATGCTCTATTGTATCTTACCAAGTATTTTATTAGTGTTTATTAGTAGTGGGATCATATCTCTTTCATTGTAAGGAGACTGAGTTGCTCACTACGAATTCGATTACCTCACATTATTGTCCTTGACTTAAATTTGAACCGCGGGTTCCTGGCAAGAATTTAAATAGGCTTGGATTAGGATATTCAAAGGAAAGAGAGGGGAGTAAAAGGAAACGAGTGATATTATCCTGGCGGCAACGAAAATTTGTCGGGGCTTTTATATGTGATTGTTTCCGGTGTCAACGTTAGACGTCTTCTAATTATGTACCTTGTCTTGAATAAGGAGATCGCTTCCAATTATCTAAAATTGGAATATAAATTATTGGTTCTTTTCCTTTCCCCTACTATATCAGTCAGGATTCGAAGGTCATACATAATGATTTCTTCATTTGAATTTATCGAACTTAATCTTTCATTTTTTTTAGCGAATGACGCCGTTTCAAGATAATCCTATTTTCCGTGTGATTTTTCAGATATCCGAATTAGAAAATACGATTATTTCTTTTCGTCAATCTAAGCACCTAGATATGAGCGCTGTAATTTAACCACTTGTAGTTATTGGTGTCGACCAAAAAAAAGTAAAAGGGACAGTAGCATACCATTGTTGCTCCACCCTATCAAATTAGCAATCTCATAGACATATCATTCTTACTTACTTGCGGGCAATTAAAGCAACCAAAATCATGTATCATGTGCCTAAGCGCCCATAAAAAATCCTATCCCTTTTCCGCAAAACTGGCCAAAAACCCAACCCCCCCCCCAAAAAAAAAGAAAAAAATAAAACCTCCTCCTCCCTGGCATGATTCTCATCGCATGATTTACCCGAGTTCGCGAGAGACTGTTTCAGTACAGGAAGAACAAACTTACAGACGGTTCGGTGGAAATTGCCAATTTTTGTCCATAGTCGCCCGAGTTAATTAGTTTAATAGACAAAATCAGACCGTGACATATCATCTGTTAATTGTTTTGGCAGTATCATAAGGACGCTTTGGTCAATAACGACAGAAAAATCTCATTTAAGATCATAGAGGAGTAATCTATAAAATTAAAGAAATATACTCTGCAATTCGGTTAAAGTCGCCCTCCTAACCTAACGGGCCAAACATTTATTAGAAGAAACCGGCGACTGTTGGATACTACGGGACGTCATCAAGACTCAAGAGCCATTTCATATTTGCCTTCACGATGGTTATATATATATTTTTTTTTCAGTCTTAAGTTGGGGGGTTACAGACGAAATTTTATGGAAGGATTGGGGACTTGGCCTTGAAATGAAAACTGATTACCTTATGTTATGCAGGTAATGGCTGGGTCATCCACCTAATAAACCTCAAGAAAAGTAGCATTCATTCTCCGATTGTTAAGAGGGACTCCGTCGCTGCGCAGAGGGGACCATGTGGACGAGTCATGAACGTGACGTGGGCCTCATGCTTTTTTTTTTATTTTTGTGGAAATTATATATTGTGTACACAAATAAAGTAAATATATAAATAAAACTTTTTAAAGATTTGTGCATATATATATTTCATCAATCTTTTTTTTTTTTTTCCTCTTCACATACTATTTGGCTTATTTACACATATTATATTTTTTATGTCGAAAAAAATTTTTACTTTTTCAGCACCGGGCCCACTGCCCCGTCTCCGACCACCACCACCACCACCCCCCCCCCCGGGGGGCACCACTCCCCGTCCACATGGCTTTAGTCCTGAGACTGGGCCGAATGAGCAGAAAAGTTACGGTTTTGACTGGAACGCACGAATAGATTGCACAAAAGTTTTGCAAACAAACGCAAGGGGGGGAGGCCCCACCCCTAACCCATGTGTAATTTCAGATGGTTTCCCAACACGGAACCTTTAGAAATACCTAAAATTTGGCTATAATCTATTGGAGGTTTGGAGCCCTCCACCGTCCAAAATTATTGTTGGCTAATGGCCAGTGGCTAATGACAAGCGAGAGGATAACGCCAGCGAGTCAGCTACCGGCGACGCCACAGACGGAAGTAGCAGTAAGATTGAGTGAACGGAATTTTTCTCAAATCCAAATACTCCCTTTTTTTTTATTAATTCATTAATTAGGCTCTCTTCCTTTTTTTTTTTTTTTTCTTTTTTCCAACTCTTCCTTTGCCTTTCCATACTTCCATTTTTCCAATGGAAAAGTTAAAAAAAGCAATATATCATGATAATATATTCTAACAGCAATTAACAATATTTAGAGGCAGAAAAAAACGAAGAGTGAGGTTAACGCCAAGCAGACGCGACGGTGAGTGTTTTTCCCATCCAACCCAAGCAGACTCCTCCGTTCTCTAGCTTAACAGTCAAACCTGGGTGAAATCGGTTTGAAGAACTGAGTCGATCCTTCGCTGACTCGGCTATTTTAGGACTCAGTTGCTTCAACTCGAACCCAGCCATGGCCATTCGGGCCCGCCATTTCCCAAACACCTCGCATCTTTCCAGGCGGTCCCTCCCTTCGCAAGCAACCGAGTTGACGAGCATCCGACCCAGTGCTTCCTCGACTTTGACTCGTTCCGCGCTGTCCCTCTGCTGCACCGTCGACTCGATGCACTCAAACAATGCCCCGTAATACGCGCAGGCTTCGTTTACGCGCGCCACGAAAGGAGCCGTATTGGTGTTCATCTCTCGCTCCACTATGGTCACCACGCGCGGTGCTAATTTCTTCACGCGGCGGAGCAACTCGTCTCGGGGATTCTCTATCGACACGCTCTCGTCTGGCATGTTATACAATTTGAACGCAAAGTTGACGGCCAATGGCTCGTCACGTTCGCAACCCAGCGAGTCACGACTCAGATCACCGAGTTTGTAGCACACAACGACGTTGAAATCTAAGGAAACCCCAACTCGTCCGGCGAGTTGACTCAGCATATCTCCAACCATTTTCAATCTCTCTTTCTCGTCCCCACCGTTTTCGGCAACGGCTGTAATCTTGACCTTCATGGCGGGTTTCCCCGTCTGGCGCTCAGAGAGCAGGTAGAGGAGACTCATGTACTGGCCTCCCTGGCCGATATCAAAATCAAGGACATGAAACCCGTCGCAGCTGTTTGGCTGCTGGTCTAGAGTAGCCTCGACGATTGCCAGATTAGCAGCCATAAACCCAAGCTTGAAACAAGGACAGAGCTCGTAAAGCAGCTGGGTGGACCCGAAATGTTCCTTGCTATACAGTTCCGCCACGGGAGGCGGGTTCTCCGCAGAGTTAGCCCGCGATTTTAACGCAATCAACATGTACTTCATCAATCTCTGCTCAGAAGTCACCCCTGGATTCGAAGCCTGCGATATGCGCGTCAAGATCTCAGCTGCAAAGTCAGATTTTCCTTCTGAAATTGCAGAAGCAGCGTCTAATACAGTCTGTTTCGAACAAGAAGGGGCCAGAGTTGTCACCGACGTGGAGGAAGACGAGGACGAAGAAGTAGGCGACGGCGCAGGTGGTTTAGGACTGGAACAACCGATGAGATTCTGTATAGTCTCCGACCACTCGCTGTTAGTGTTTGTTATCACGGAAACCGCATCGCCTTCATCAACATCGTTGTCATCCAAGAGATGTTTCTCTAGCTCTTGTATCCGATTCATCATCTTCTCAGACTCTTGTCTGTTCTGATCCTGGAGAGCGTTCATGTAAGGCATGCCAGTTAAAGTTTGGTTTGTTGGGGGAAAAGTGGGGCCAGCGCCGAGATTCATGGGCTGGGGCCTCGGCTGCTGGAGAAGAGGCCCGCCACAACGCTGAGACGAGGCGGGCACTTCAGGAGAACACATGTTAGCAGAAAATTCTATGGGAGAGAGAGTAGAGTTTGGAGAGGCGTGCTGGTACATCCTGGGCTTCACGGACCGAACCAAGAGGCCGTTTAGCAGTGGGTTTAGGTTTGGCTGCCGCTGTTGATGCGCTTGGAATTCGGCGAGAGTTCGCTTGCCCATTAAGCCAGCTGGGGGTATCAAGCCCGCCGTCGCTGCTCGGTGTTGGGCGATCTGATGAGAAGAAGGGTCCAGAAACATTTGCGAGAGCTGGCTTCTGTAAGAGGACTGAGATGGGTTGTTGGCGGCGTTCATGTTGGCAATAGATCTACCTGTGATGCCCGCGTAGAAATCTGGGCCACCACCACCGGAGAACCCAGACGCCATCTCTCTCTCCCTTTCAATTTCTCACCTTTTCTGGGGGGTAGAAGAGAAAGAGAGTTACAAGAGTTGTTGTTGTTGTTTAGGAAAACGCATCGGAGACAGTAAATGAAGAAGTGAAGAGGGCGACAAACAGAGAGAGAGAGAGAGAGAGAGAGAGAGAGAGAGAGGGTGTGTCTCTTTCTCTATCGTTGGAATGAGTCTGGTGAATACAAATACAAGAGACAAAGTTTGCCGAATACCCGACTGGCAATTTACTTTCTCGTTTCAGTTTTCCTCGTGCCAGTGTATAAGGTGTTTTTATATCCGTTCGGCATGTAATTTTCCACCGCCCGATTGCCTGTGATTTGGCAGTTTCCAAACATCTCCAAGGATTCAACGGCGATTAGTTAGCTACACCGTACTCGTTTCCTATGCGCGGCAGCAACTCTTCGGGACAATTTCGTTCACGGCTCTTTCAGGAGCGTGGGGAACGCCGAGCAGTTAGACTGCGAGAAACACACGAGCGGGGGCCCCGCTCTATCTTTGTTGCGTGTGTGCACGCTCTTCTGTGGAGTGCGAGGATAGAACTGAACTTGTGTGTGGGAATGAGACGATCTTTATGCGGGCAAGTGATCACCTGACAGGACAGTTACGAACTATCTAAAAAGCCAACGACAATAGCTCAGGAATGCAATCCAGAAGGCAGTGGAAAGTGACTTATCCGACACGTGTAACGAGTTGAGGAAAGGTCTAGGTAACTGCATCGCGTGCTCCGAATTGCCCCAGCCGGTCCGGGGATTCGAAATTCTAGTAGCTGGTTTCTCCTGCTAACCGACGTTTTCAAGTTGTTTTCGGGGAATTTACTTACACGCGTCGGTAACTACTATACGTCTGCCAGAGCACTCCGAAACAAAAGTGTCTCCGTTGGCCAAGCCCCAACCATTAAAATAAAAATAATATTATCAATCACGATTCACCCTTTTTTAAAATATAAAAAAAAAACAGAATTATACAAAAAGTTATATTTATTATAGACTAATTTACATAAAAAAGTTAATTTTTGATAGAGCTGCACTGTTGATCATTTATAAAAAAAAAAAAAATTGCGTAGAATGATCGGAAAAAAATTAGATATCATCGTTAAAATATTAGCCTCCGATGCACACTTAAGAGAAATCAATAAACAGAAAAAGAAGACAATGACTCGTTTCTGCTTGGGTCTACGAAAATGCCACTCAAAATGCGAGGCTCAGTTGGTTCAAATTAGAATATATTTCTGGATAAAATGTCAACATTGCCATTGGTTTGCCTGATGAATTTGTACTTTGCTCGTCGTCTTGCTAAAAAATAAAAAGGAATAAAATTTTTCTTATCGTTTTTGTTGTTTTGTAGAGTTGGGTAACTTGGTCAAGCACAGCTAGTTCCTTCTGAAGGATTTTTTTTTTTTTTTTTTTGGGACCCACGGCTATTGAACTAGATTCTAAAATTACCTTATACTAAAATAGTAAAAAGGTTGACTCTATCCAAAAGAAAAAAAAAAAAAAACCTTTATGCTAGTCTTCAAAATTTTCCCGCTGCCCATTAAAATTGAAAAACTGAAATTAACGAGTCAATTTTAATATGACAATCAAATAGAATCTTAGTTCAATTGTTATTTTTGATATTTTATTATAAAAAATAATTATAATTTAAAGATAAATTCACTATATTTGATTTTTATTATACATAAATATAATTTATATATTATTGATTCGTGGTCTTGACTCTTTCTATTTTCTATTTTTCCTAACATTCTTGTTATAAATAAAGGTAACTAAATTGTTTGGTGCAACAGGGTGAATTCTGCTAATAACATCGCCATGGCATGCCCTATTTCAGACGAATTGCTTCACTCTAACATCGATTGAAACAATGGCAGAGGGAATTACCGGTTGACAAGCATTTACCAGGCATTATTAATGCTGCCCGTTTAGAGGAAGTGCTTGGAGATTTTTCTCTTGTAGCCCACTTCTTTCTGACCACTTTAATGGAATGACGCAGCGAACCTTAATGCCCGAGAAAACATAGTAAATATATTGGGGAAAAGCAGTAAACGGATTGCATGTGCGATTCGCATTAAGAACGGATATTTTGTCCCGGTGAGCCCGAGCATGAAAAGGAATTCAAAAGGGTACACCAAATGTATATTTTTATTTGCAATTTATTAATTAATTTCATGATGCTAAGAAGAATCTCTACTTTTTAGTTAAAGACATCTTTAAATAATAAACAAGAATAACGAGCAAGTTGGTTTTCTTAATTTTTATAGGAACTGTCTGCTTGTCTTACCAAGTCGTGGACGCATCAATATGGTTTCCGCATCCAAAAACTTCTAGTCCAATCTCTCATTTGCAACGTAGAATTTGAAATTTTCAAAATATGGCGAATGTCCTGTGGCTTTAAATGTCTCTTGTATTGGCTTGCCGAATGAATTCCTAGTTTACGAAGTTCATGAAGCACGGAGCCTGAAGTTGAGACTCTCTTGCTGACCTATTTGACCGAAGAATTTCAATAACTAAATTGAAGAAACACACTCCCATGATCAAACCCTCTTCACAATTGATGACAGCTAGCTTGCGTGTAGGCCAAACATTGCCAGAAATTCTTTAGCAACTGAACTGTACAAATTGCCTTTCTAATCCTTAGTCAGAAATAGAATCTTAGCTCCTGGCAATCCGACGCGTGTAAAAATGAACCAGATTGCTTTGAATTCTAAACTATCCAAACTGCCTCTCTCTCTTCTTTTTTTCCTTAAAAAAAAAAAATCAGTTTTTGCCCAAATTGCTCCGCCATTTTTGATCAAAAATTGCTCTGAATTATGTGGCATCCATAGTATGCAACCATCACCAATCATCCAAATAAAAGCAAGCCAACTGAGTAGCAGGACAATTTGGTCTTTGGACATCCACTTTACGTTCAGAAGAAAGAAACCCAGCCGCTCGTGAGTTGGGGGAGACTGCCTAAACGAAAGCGAATCACTCTATACTCGTGGCGGTGAAGTGCAACACAAAACGGTGCGGGCCCCGTTTTTGGGTATATGAACCCGATAACCGGGGATAGCCGTTTCACATTGGGAATCTAGCATCGCCTGCCGAAATCGAATGGGGGCCACGCGCTCATAGATGCGTACAGGCACTGCACACGCCATCCATGCCACACGAAATCCACGCACTCCCTTCCCCAAATCTGGTTTTACATTCGCAAGCAGAGTTGACGGGAAACGTGGGGTCCCCGAGGGTTCTATAAAACACACTCCACTATTTGTACGATAGGTTAAAAGTGAGAAGTTAAAGGAAAACAATTAAATGGGCTGAGTCTCTATTAATATATATATAATCAGTTCTCCGAAACCAAGGATCTATTTAAAATTCTGGTTGTATTTTAAAAATTTATATTTTAAAATAAATACAAAATTTTTATCGTTTAGTAAATTTTAAAAATTACAGTAAACTGTAACGCACCATACCCCAGATCTGAAATTTTAGAAAGGTAAAAAAAAAATTAATTTTATTTATTATATTTGATTTTTTATAATTATATTATTTTTTAAAAATTTATTTAATATATTAATTTTATTACTTAAATTTAATTTATATTACAAAATTTTATTAATTATTACTAAATACGTAATAGAAAATTTTATATTATCATTATATTTTTTAAAATTATTAATTTTTTTAAATTAAAATATAAAAAATATTATAATTATATATTTTAAAAAATATTTAATCAATATTGTTAATTATAATAAAAATAAAATTAATACTTTATAAAAATAATTAAAATTGTATATATGTTAATACAAATAAATAAAATATATTTTTAAAAATTTTATTATGAAGTATCATTTAATTTATTAAAATAAATATTTAAAAAATTGATAAATATTTATACAAATATAATTATAATATTTTTTATTTTTTAAAAAAATTAAAATTAAAATTATATTAATAATTTTTTTTTGTAACGATAACACTGAATAATATAATAATATTCAATATAAAATTTTTAACATATATTAAATTTACTCGATAAAATTAAGTTATTAAATAATTTTTTTAAAAATAAAATCAATATAATTATAAAAAAATCAAATGAGATAAATAAAATTATTCGTTTTACCTTTTAGAAAAGGTTCATTTTGGAGCAACGTGGAACGCACTAAGACTGAAGAAGGACATTGTACTTTTTGTAAATTTTTAAGACAAAGATACCCCTTACTGTACAGTAATTACAATTTTGTAAAAATAGAAAGTCATGCTTTTTTTATTTCCATCTTATCATTCTCTGTAAACTCTTTTTGGACCGAATGAAGAGTAAGGTAATCTTAATCTCAAAGCCAATATCATCTAGTTTTTCATCCACGCTTCAAAATTATGGGTTTTTTTTTTTTTTTCTTTTTTCAATCTTTACATCATCCTCCATTTCTCTGGCGTTTTGTTCTCTAAGATGGCCGGAAAGTTGGTCAGAGGAGGTAGAGAACAATGACTCGCCTCTTATCTTTTCTCTTCTCATCATCATCAGAATCATCATCAGACACTTATTTAGAGAATTATTTGGACCTCATCCTCAATATTACAATACACACTTCTGAAACTAAAACCCCATCACAAAAATATCAACGTCGGAAGCCCCCACTAGATGATAATCACTGCCCGTCCTGCACAAATAAAAAATATGAGAATGTGTCGAACGGAGTGTCCTGATCCACCCACCCGCCTATATGCCTTGCATTTGCATATCTTTCCCAATTCTTCTGTGTGCCTCTACCGATTTCACTTTTATAATTAATTATATGCTGTTTGATGACTTTGTTTGCAGCGTTTTAATTAATCGTCTATAACCAACAAAAAAAAAAAAGAAACTAAAAGAGGAGCTCTAATTTCGCTGATGACTGACACGGGGTGGGTGGATTCTGGCCTTTGTAACGTAAACGGATATGTTTTCAGTAATTAGTGTGTATATGTGTGTGTGTGTGTGTGTGTGTGTGTGTGTGTGTGTGTTCTTTACTTTGCAGGGTTGTCAATCCAAACATCTACTCTCTCTTTGTAATTAGTTGAAACCGGATAAAAGACTTGTAGGCTTCTTCCTCGGATATATAAATATGTATGTATGCAGAAGTGGGTATTATGTATATGTCTGGATCATATAATAGTACTCCCACTCAATTTTTTATAAAATAATATTCTGTCCTCATATTTGTTTTCTTGTGCGGTGATGATTGCTGCTGCTACTGATGATGATAGCATATGATATTTTATTTATCTATGTAAAACTTGCCAAGCGAAAGAAGATGTTGGGATTTGTTGTTAGTCATGTTTAGTGATATTGCAGAGACAAGGCAAGGTGGATAGTTTTAGTTCTAAAAATTGCAACCCCACTTGCTCGCTGCGATTGTTCAATTAAAAAGCCAACTATTGTACCGTGTCTTTTACTTGAGTGCCTACTCTTTGACAATATAGAGTAAGGCTTGTTGGCAAATGGTGTGTTCCTTCATTGTTCGTATATTGTTACAGGTAGCCATTCTTCTTTGTACATGTGATGCCATTTATGATGTTAATTCATTTCGTGTGTGTTAATTATTAGAGTACCTTGCTTAATTTTGTTCTTTCATATCACCATTTTTCGTGTAAACTAAAGCCAAATGTATTATCAATACATTCTTCCGCAACGACCAATTCACCAAAGTTTGTACGGATTAATAAGGCAACAAGTATCTTTTGTGATATTTGTATACGAGCTATCAATAAAGGAACGAGACCAGGGACTCATTTTGATGAAAAGGGATGGGTTGGTGTGTTTGAGAACTTCCAAAAAGAAGCTGGACTTAGTTTGAACAAAGCACAATTAAAGAACAAGTGGCATGGAATGAGGAAGGATTGGAGGTTGCGGAAAGCTTTTGCCAGGAAAAGAAACTGGCTTAGGTTGGGATGCGCTAAAAAACGAACTTTTCTTGCAACTGATGAGTGGCGGGATGAAAAGATCCAGGTTAGTCACAAATTTTATAAATAATTGTTTGATTCTTTGATATGAATAATCGCGCGATTAATTGATTTTCTATCTTCGGCTTTGCCGGCAGCTGAAAATTTTCGCCAAGCAGGAATTGAAGCTAATCTTGTGCCAAATATGATGTTGAGTTTGGAGACATCAGTGGCAAATAAATAACCTCTTGGAATCTAAACCCATAGGCATTATAAACCACGTTGATAGGTATAGATAAAAAGAGTAAATCAAATTTTAATATTATGTAAAATAAATTCTTGAAATATGGCATTCACTTAAAAATCTTAATTTATAGATAAAAAAATACATAAATATTACAAATCATACCATATTTTTATACTAATACATTTTAACAATCATGAATACCACCCACAAATAAAAATGTAACAGAAGAAGTTGGTGATTCTAAAGAAGTGCTAGATTTTGAGGATGTCATGGATAAACTAGTTCCTGGAGATCAATTTTCTGGTGACGTGCAGGGCGCCAAAACTAAAGTCCAAGAAAGCATGAGAGAACAAAAGGAGAACGAGCGAGTGACAGTGCTAAGCCAAAGAATAATAAGTTGAGAAAGAAGACATCACACTGTGCTGCATGGATATGTCATGGTCCTGATACATTGGCGGCTGCTTTTCAAGATAAAGCTAATAAGACTGCTGCATGGAGATCTACATCGCCTTGCGCTCCCCGGCAGAAAATGCAGAATGGCTCCAGGTCAACTATGATATGAAAACATCTAATATGTAGTTTGGTTATAATCTATTTTTTAGCATACAGTGCACTATTGCCTTACGCATTTGGTCTTTGGTTTTAAATTTGAATTTGAATATCGCATTTGGATTTATTCGTTTGTTTTATTTATTTATTTATTTATGTAATGTTGACTTATATTATAAGCATTCGGATTTATTCGTTTGTTTGTTTTTTTTTTTTTATGTAATGTTGATTTATATTATAACCAAGCACACGAAGTATTTCGATGGAGTTTGCAAAAGAATGAAATGGGCAGCACTTCTCACACGTCTTCCCAATGAATCGAAGCCTTCTAAGCTATTTGTATTGCCAATGAGTACGCGTCTTACTGAATACGGCGAATTCTATTTCTTTGGCCGCCAAAAAAAAAAAAAAAAATCTTATTCAATTGCTCTGTAACCACTGGTTTTATTGTCTTGCACGTGTTTCATACCGTATCCCTTTTTGTCATGTTCTATGTATTCTGGTTGCTATCATGAATGGTCAACCTCTTCTCATTCACAATCCAACGTTCCAATGGGATATTAGGGGAAAAAAAAAAAAACACTATATCAATCAGAAGTCGCAATTTATTTCTTGTATGCCTCGTAATTTCTCTCTTTCAAAGTGTGGAACCCTGTGTCTGTGCCTCATTATTATGAACTATTTTGTATTTCAAGTTAGCTTTACAAAATTATTATGAAAATTTAAGCTTGCTATATTTATTTTCTTATTTGGTTTTTAGTATAATAATTATTAAGTGTTTCATATTACTAATTTGTTAAATAATGTTCATAATTATATATTCATAAATAATCATATGCTTTAAAATATTTTTTTACAAAAAAAATTATTTGATTTACAGTTTACTAAACACTTCTTAAAATTTTGCTTTTATCAACCGCATTTTTTTTTTAATTATTACCAAATAATCAATCACGTCTACTCATAATAAATTTTTGAACTTTTAGTTTATCAACAGCAAATCCCAACAGATTCTAAATAGACAAGCTGGACTAATAAGAAAGAATAAATGACTTCATTGGCTGAACTACGCAATATCAACACAAAAAACTGGCAAAAGAAGGGTGATTTGAGATTGAGAAGATACCAAATTTCATTAAACAATGCCTAAAGAAAAAAAAAAAACTTAGATAGTAATATTTCAATAATAATAATTATTATTATTATTATAAATAATAATAAACATAAATTAATTATATTTTATTTAATCACATAAATAAATAAAATTAAATATAAGAAGTCATAATATTAATTTCTTGTTATTTTTATATCACTATCTCTTTAGTATTAGGTAGTGATTCTAATACCAAAAATAGTACAGTAATATACACAAGAGTGGTGAAATCGCGTCGAGGACATTGGTCACACATAATGCCTCGTTAATCTGTCATGTTTGAGATTGTGGCTTAGATCGGGGGGGCCAGAAGTCCAATCACAATATCGGTCCCCACTAGGCCAAAATTGACGATTGATTCATGCGTTCTTTTTGGCTGCATAATTTTAATCGATATTCTTATCAGCGTCAGCGCGTATAATTATGAATATTACAACATTTTAGGACCACTCACACAGTGCTTCCAATGATTGTTATATCGGCCAAGTGAAAAATAGAAATTTGGTTTGTGCGGAAAAATGCCGATTAAAAAAATTATATGAATGTAAATTAATTATATTTTATAAATAAATATATTAAATATAAAAAGATATTTTATTATATTTATTTATTTATTATATTACTCGGAAAATATTACCAGATACTGATACATATTGTAATTATGTCGTCAGCACAAGAACTGCTGCTTTGATGACTCAAGCCAAAAGAAAGAAAATCGAGAGGAAATATAAACTATAAAGCCCGGTTGATTTAAAGTTAGCTAATGTATAGGTCTAGAGTCTTCAACAAATTAATAGCCTTCTTAAAATGAATTGCTCAAATTCAAATGCCACATAAATTGAGCGAAAAAAAAAAAAAAAGAAGGATTGGAAGATGTATATGAAACATCAATCTCGTAATGTAATTCAAATTAACACTATGGATCTACAAAATAAAGTAAACCCAAGGAAGAAGAGCAGGTTCGTATGCCAGGAGATCAGAAAGACTGCCTCCTGCCTTCGTTTAAAACTGAAGTTGGCAAGTTTTTGGATCCCGAATCGCATATGAGTTCTGTTCGATGCAACTTCAGGTCCATTTGCTCGCACCACGCGGTGTTTGCCACTACACTACACTCGTGTTGGGATTTCCCTTAATGGATTTGACAGTTTTAGCAGCATAGAATTCGTTTAGTGCTTGCCTAACTAGTGAGGATTAAACAATGCTCTTCGGAAAAAAAAAATAAAAAAAAAAAAAATATATATATATATATATATATATATATATATAGAGGATACATGCATGTTGGAGAGCGGCAAGTTAGAGGGATGTGGAGAACAATCGAAGAGAGGGATAGAAAGGAAATACCGGGTGGACTCGAATTTTTGATACGGTAATTACACGAATCTGCAAAAAAAAAAAAAAAAACTTAAATGGAGTTTAACTCGTCATTCGGGGATAACAACGAGGCATCGAGCTCGGTGACCCTCATCCATCTCATTAATAAACCGTCAATACGAAATTGACTAATTAAAGAGACGATGATGGGCCGCTTTTTCGCTTAATTTAGAAGATGAAAGGTTGAGGGCGAATATGGATGTGTTCTTTCAATTGATTCAATTCGAATGTGAAAGGCGGCCTCCTTCTTATTTTATGTATTTTCACAACAATCACGGCTTACTTTGTTCTTATTTTTAGGCGATTATTTGCTCTCCACTAAAACCCTAAATATGCAAATTTAAGTATTTTGACCGTACAAATGAATCTTGAAACCTGGAAGGGTAAAGTTGTCAGAAGCGAAAGTGAAAGGAGTTCCGTTACGAAATTGAGTTCAAGTTGATTTGTTCTATTTGTTTTTGGATAAAAATAAAAAGTTGTTATTTGACAACTAGCAAGAACTTTACTCATCACGTATATGACATATTTAGTTTTTTTTTTTCTTTTTTGTAAATGGAATTATCATCCATTGAGGCTTAAATTTTAAATTTTTTAATTTAAAAAATAACCTTCATATTATTATAATAAAATTTATTGGACATAGCTGATTTTATTAGTTCCAACACAGAGTACAGAACTAGAACGAAACACGCATAAAGTGACTGTTCGGAATTGTGGGCTTTTAGCTGTCATCTGATCACCGCATTTACTTTGCCCTCAGCAGTTCCATCACCAAACGTTCGGACCGAACACGACACATGGGAGATAAGAAAAGAAAAGGTATTATTTTGTTCCTTGTCCCTTTTTTCTAATTACATTTTAAAGTTTAATGGGTTCCCATGCTTACTTTGGAAATTTATATTTTCAACAATTAAAATATTTTATATAATTCTTCTTTATTAATTTTTTATTTGGTTCGTTCTGTATTATAAATGTGCCATTCCCCGTTGCGCGCCTAGAGGCCAAGGCTGGTGACCGGAACATTGGTTTTTTTTTTTTTTTTTGAACTGTCAGAGCCAAAAATAATAACCTGCAAGTGATCTCAACAAACTAATCCCTATTCCACTAAATGACCACAACAATAATAATTATAAGTGACCATAAAAATTTTTTATATTATGTAAAAAAATTTAATATATATATATATATATTAGAAATTACTTGTGATTATTACTTCTGTAATCACCTTGACTTTCCTTCATTTATAATATTACTTGATCTGGCAATAGTATTTCTTTGCTCGATGGTTTGCACGAAGGATGTTTATACATCGGCGGTATAGCAACATGGTGAGGTCACTTTTTTGTATTAGATGTAATAAATATTGAAAGTGTTTGCAGAATGCAAGATTAATAGATATAATAAACAAAACAGAATTTAATTATTAATTATAATTAATTCTTACGATTTTTTAATTTATATATTTAAATTTAATAATTTAGATCTTATCACTGACCCGGATTCATCAGTAAATATTACTTCTAATCATCTGTGTTAAAAAAAATATTTATGCTAACGGCAAAAGGAAAAGTGAAAAACGTTGACTTGTCTCACTTCCAACTGCCGGCGGCAGTGAGAGGAGTGTCTTGTCAAATCTTGATCTTGTGGTGGTCCAACGGCCAAGCTCTGGAAGGACATCTGCCATAAGGAAACCTCACCTTTTGCCCTCACTTTACACTGAGCACCGTCTCGAGAGAATTGAAGAGGATTGTCGGAGAACGAGAGCCGTTGAATTCACCTTGGGACGACGGCTACCACATGTTTTCCACTTGACTTTTAAAAAAAAAAAAAACTAAAATCTAATTTGCCGGGCGAGTCGCGCGTAAGCCACATGCAAACATATTGTTGAAAAATAAATATATTTTAAATAATTTATATATTATATAAAAATTTTAAAAAAGTATATTATATTTATTTATACGATAATATTTATTTTATATTTTATTAAACAACACAAAAAAGAGTTTCGCACAGCAGAGAACCAAGAAAGGCTCGCGCCATAAAAAATGGCCCAATGCGACTAGCCTTGCCCGATCGATACAATTTGCTTTATAGGTAGTTTCATCATAAAACGACGTCATTTTGTTAAATTAAACCACAAATTTCTAATTGATATTGCACGAGGCCATGAGGCTACTAAAATGAATTTTTTTTCCTAAATTGAAAATAGTCTCTAATAATTGTAAAAGAGGAGACCGGATTCACTTTCCTAGTTTCTATCATCAACGAGTTTGGACACGCTTCGGGTCGTATTGTATTCGCTGGCCACATCAGCTAATTATCACAAGTACATTACAATACAGGACGTGAAGCTCCAAACAGGAATCGAATCCAACTTTAATCATTGTGGTTTGATGCCTACACATTTTTTTTTTTTTTAATATCGAACAGGAGAAATGTATCAAGACACCGTACGAGAATAATTGGTTGCCGCTTCTTCGCTTTGGAGACAATGATTGTTGGCCTCTCCCAGCCAATCAATTATGTTACGCGAGGAAAGCGCCGATCGTGTGAACCTGAGTGTAGCATATTAATTAAAATCTTTTTGATCTTCCAATCAAATGATCGTTGTTGTGTACAAATCATATATATATATGAGAATATTTGAAACTATTCTAAATAGTTAGTTCATATAAATTATTTTAAAAAAAAAAATTGCAACAAGGGGAGGGAGTAATCAAAATAAGAGCAGAAGATGCCTGGCTACAATCCAAGAATCCCAAATTGCCGATTACGAGGAGCAGAGCTCGGCCTAAGAGATATAATAATATCAATTGATCCTTTATTTTCTCAGCACTCGTCCTGGGGATGCAAATGCTAACAATTACGCTTAGCCCGCAGGCTGGCTGAAGAATGAGTATTTATTTGTCGGGCATTGCCCAGAACTCTACAATGGACCACCCGCTTAAACATGGAGGCCCAGCCAAGATTCGGCTCGGGGCTTCAAAATTCAAGAAAATGTCAGCCCATCCCAACGCTATTACATGTTGCCCTGATTTTCTCTCGGCTTTTTCATTTTTTTTATATATATATTTTTTAATAGCTCTGAACTGCCGTCAATTTGCCGACATAAAAAAAAAAGAAAAGAGAAAAAGAAAACACAACTTTTGGCGCTCTTACGGCCTCTGCAACCGACAAGCTGTCGAACCCCTCGGTCTTCTTCTCTTTTGCTAGTGGCCGAGGCTGATGACGTGGGAGAATATCGTTCATTAGTCCTTCGGCTGTTTGCCAATTCTCTAGTCGAATATTAAACAGACGGATGATTCCATAGCAGAAACGGCTAACAGTTATTATTATTATTTATTTTATAATAAAGTAATATTGTAAGCTATACCAATCTTTGATTGGAAGAATCCTTGTGAGAGTCGATGTTCGAGACTCGCCGACACCCTAATGTCGCTGAAAGAAGGTATGTCCTCGGCTGATCATTAAAATATTAATAAAAAAAAGTATAAACTAATTTTCTTGTATTTGTTTCGTAAAAAAATTCCTTGCACCATATTTAATCATGCAAATAATACGTTTTGATAAATTAGAAATTATCTTTTTAAGCTATAAATCCCTCTTTCAAGGTATGGCTACTTGTTCTTTTCAATGAATTAAAAAAAAAAAAAAAAAGAGTGTCTGCCGACAAATAGCTTTCCAAGTACAGTTAAATTCTGGGTTTATTCCCTCCGATTTACCAGTAAAATAAGAATAAATTATTCTCCAAAAATATTTAGAAGCGTCCCAGTATTATAGCTTTCACCGAGCAATTAATTACTCGCTGCACAATTATCTGTGCATCAAAGCAAATTAATGAACATGACACCCGATGCTTTACAAATAATAAGGGTCTAAGAAGTCGATGTATTTTTGTTTTGACTGATCGAATCTACACTATCCAGGAAAGAAACGAAAAAAAAAAACTGGTTTTCGGTGCATTCACCCGAGCATATTCCCAGCGAAAAAGGGTTGGTGAAACAAGTGGTGCTCGGAGACTCTTGGACCGGAGCCTTCCGTTGCTGCGAGGTAGGCGGAGATACAGAGCTGAAAGTGAGGTGAGGTAGCTCGGTATTGGGTAGTTGTCTGCATGGGCCACTTTCTGTAGCGTTTTACACATTGGAATTTTGATGAATACTTTATTATACTTATATATCTCGGTTCCTGTAGGGCTACTATTGAGCTAAATTCTTTATGCCAAGTCGTCTTCTTCGTTCAAAGAGAGAGTTCCATTCTCATCTCTCAATTTCAAATTTTTACGTACAAATACAACACATCTTACGTTTCGGGACTCGAAATCTTAAAAAAAAATAATAATAATAATAATAACAACGCGTGGCGGATACAAGAAAAAAGACACAGTTACGAACACAAAAACAAAAAAAATTATCAAATATAACTTAATTCGATACGTGAATCTTATAGTTTGCTTCTGTTATAATAGCTTTTTGTTTTACCGTGAATCTTCACGGTAAAATTTAGAATAAGGGTATCCTCCCAAAAAAAGTCTCAGACACGGGTGCCTTACCCCTTTAACAATCTGAGATGCATTTAAAATTGCCTTATACTTTATGTGATATGTATTTATTTTCCCGAGAGAAACGTGTAATCTTAACTCGGGCTTCTTTTATTATTTTCTTCGTGAGATTGAAGATCATAAATTCAAAAAAAAAAAAAAAGAAGAAGAAGAAGAAGAAGAAAATCCATTGCGTTTGTCTATTCTTTTTAATAAAAAATATATTTTAATTATATGAATTATTATTCACGTGAATTTAAGTGAGATCTTTTATTAGTATTTTATTTATTTATATGTAAAAATAATATTTAAATATTATTAAATTTAAATAAATTTAATAATATTTAATTTTAATATTAATAAATTTAAATTTTAATACTATATTTTTAATATGAATTTTGAATCTAAAACACAATATTATATTTTTGATATAAATTTTTTGTTTAATAAAAATATATTAAAATAAAAATATTAAAATTTAAATTAATAAAAATAAAAAATATATTTAATTATTAATTAAATTAAATTATTATTTTAAATAATTTTTGTATGTGCATTATCTCGTTACAAAAGTCCCGCCTTGCATAAACAACGAAATTACGAGGAGTTGCCCGTTGGGCATTAATAAGCCTAAAGAAAACATATGATACGAGTTGCTTATATGTGGACACGCGCGCGAGCTACGAGCCTACAAGCCTGACCCGACAACCTCTTTATTACAGAAACGAATGAGAGAGAGAGAGCGCGGCAGGCGCACGAGAGAGTGGACTGTGTAGCAGAAAGCAAACCAAACCGAACACACTTCAAACACAAAAGACCGTCGTACATTAACTGTCCGGTGACGGGTACCATCTCTCTCCGCCCAGTCATGGAGGAGACGACGACCAGGCCACTACTCGGCGGTGATATCTCCACCGCCCAGGGGGACTATGAGCCGGTGAAGAACTTGCAGCAGGCGAGGTCGGTGGTTTGGATTGAGACGGTGAAGTTGTGGAAGATTGCCGCTCCAATTGCTTTCACCATGTTGTGTCAGTACGGGATAAATTCTACTACCAGCATATTCGTTGGGCATATTGGAGCCTTTGAGCTCTCTGCGGTCTCCATATCTCTGTCTGTTATAGGCATCTTCTCTTTTGGGTTCATGGTTAGCACTGACCCATTTCACTCTTCTTGCATTCTACTCCTCCTCTCTTGAACCAAAAGGAGAGTCAATTCTTTACTTGCTTGTTTTTGCCATCATTTTTGTGTATTAAGAGAGACACAAAAAAAAAAAAAAACAGAGAGAGAGAGGGAAGGAAAATATTAATTGTGCAGAGGGGGTGGAGTGAATGGATGATGGTTTTGTTCTGTTCCCATTGTGGATGATCATGCATGTGCTCTGCTGAGCAGCAGAGTTGAGGCACGAGTAAGTGTGAACTCCACTCAACAAGGCCCAAAACTACCAACCTGTCTTTGGTCTGAGTGGTACTTAGGTCGCCCTCAGAACATGCAGATGCGATTTCTAGTGACATAGCTTCCAACACCCAAAAAAAATAAAGCCCTTAAACTACTCGGAACCGGCTGTATAGACGCATCTTTTTCCCTGTATTGGCCCATATTTTCTGTTAGCCGTTGAGAAGCTAACAGATTTGAGTGGTTTTGTTTTGTTTTTTTTTGGGGGGGGGGGGAAGGGGGTGGTGTGGGGGTGGCTTCTGATGTGTTTTTGCTTTATTCTTTTTCCTCTCTCCGCGGTGTTACAAGAAACGATCGTGTATTCTTCTGGGGACCTCCTCTAAAGTACGCATATTCCCTATTCTTGATTATTTTGGCCCGAATTTTTCTTCTATTTTAAAACGAAAAGTCCACGTAAGTTAATTTGTGCCTTGTTGACTGTAAATTCTATCAAGTTGCTTGATTTCTAGAGCAGTTTCACAAGAAAGTAGATGCATATCGGAGGGGTTGGTGCATCAAAGAAAGATCTACACAGAGGATTCTTAAAAGTTTTTCTTTTATTTTCTCTTTCTATCAGAATTTAAATTCTTGGAGATAATAAATCAATTGGATGGAATGGTTCCACATAACAGCTGGGCATGGGGAGTGCACTAGAGACGCTCTGCGGACAGGCTTTTGGCGCTGGACAGGTTCATATGCTCGGTGTTTACATGCAGCGTTCATGGATCATCCTGACAGCCTTTTGTTTCGTCCTCTTGCCGGTTTACGTATTCGCCTCTCCAATTCTAAAGCTTCTTGGGCAGGAAGAGAGCATAGCTGATCTTGCAGGAAAATTCACCATACTTACTATTCCCCAACTGTTTTCCCTTGCATTCAATTTCCCTTCCACAAAGTTCCTTCAGGCCCAGAGCAAGGTTGGCGTGCTCGCCTGGATTGGATTTGTGGGATTACTCGTTCACATTCTACTGCTGTGGCTTTTCATATATGCACTTGGGTGGAAGTTGATAGGTGCAGCCATAGCATATGACATTACCAGCTGGGGACTAGCTACAGCCCAAGTTGTTTATTGCGTGGTTTGGTGCAAGGAAGGGTGGCGCGGATTGTCTTGGGCCGCCTTCAAGGATATCTGGGCCTTTGTTAGGCTATCTTTTGCCTCAGCTGTAATGCTTTGCTTAGAGGTTTGGTACATGATGAGTCTCATTATCCTCACCGGACACCTTAACAATGCCGTCATTGCGGTTGACTCCCTATCAATCTGGTAAAGTCAGTTTATGATAAAATTAAACAATTTTCATTGAAAAGTTTGCGTGTCTGTGGAATTTATCAAGCAACAAGTAATCTCGGCTCCCAAAATGTTTTAGCAGCAAAATGTGCCGGCCACATGAAGCAAAATGCTCGTTGCACACAATTTTTGCCCTCATTCCCTGTTCGAATTTGGGGTTAGATCTTACCTTGTTTTTCTTTGAATTGCAGCCTGAATTATAGTGGGTGGGAAGGCATGTTGTTCATTGGAATAAATGCTGCCATAAGGTAAACCACTTCAAAATTGTTAGCATTGTCATTGTTACGTGCTTAATGGTCTAATACTACGTACCGTCTCATATTCTACATTTCTCGTTTTTCCAGTATCCGTGTCTCCAATGAGCTTGGATTTGGGCATCCCAGAGCTGCTAAATACTCTGTCTATGTTATAGTATCCCAGTCCTTCGCCATCGGGTTGCTTTTCATGGTTATTATACTAATAACTAAGGACTACTTTTCGGTCATCTTCACAGACAGCAAAGAGCTACAAGTAGCTACATCTAAGTTGGCCTTTATCCTTGGCATAACCATGGTAACTAACAGTGTCCAGCGAGTTATATCAGGTGCATATTTACTTTAGTCCTAGAACTGCATGCCTAATCTTTCCAGCCAGAGCCCATTTCATGACTCCTTTCCGTTCTCTTCTAGGAGTTGCAATTGGAGCTGGCTGGCAATCATTGGTGGCCTACATCAATGTGGGTTGTTACTATATTTTTGGGATCCCACTCGGCTTCCTGCTTGGTTATAAAGCAAAATTGGGAGTCACGGTACATTAACTCTTTTCCACTGCCACTTTTGCTTCTTTACTTGGAATCGTAAGGTCAAATTTGCTGGCTGTATTTTGCTTTGATTCTCATTGATTTATAGAAAACGTTTTTGTTGATACATTTAACTTGTTCCAGGGACTTTGGGGAGGCATGTTAGTTGGAACCTTTTTGCAGACGCTTATGCTGTTATACGTACTTTACAGAACCAACTGGAACGCAGAGGTAACGAGGATTCTTTTCTTGAAAACTGACGGTGAATCCTTTGATGGGTTGACATTTCTTCTTTTATCTTTTGTATCTGTGACCCAGAAACTGTTGGTAAAATCTATGCTCAAGCTAAGCATAAATTTTCTTGCAGGTGGAACAAACAGCAGAACGCATGCGCAAGTGGGGAGGCCAAGACATCAACCCCGACCCCGACCCCGAGAAGACGGGAAGTGGCGCATGAAAATGGTGTCTTTTTTTGTATGGATGTGACCCATCCCGTTGGATCTCGTACAAATCTTGAATGGTCAAATCCTTAAAAATCCTGATTGCGCCCCGAGCTTTGGCTGCTGAAATTTCTCTCCTCCACTTGCAATTCCGAGCCGACGGTAACAAATTTGGGTCATTGACCTGGCGGAATGTGAAGGACAAACCTTAATTTTGCCAATGGATGGTTTTGGGAAACCCAATAAGAGCTTCCAATGTAACCTTGGATGTATGGCACAGTAACTTTAGAGCCATTCAGAGGTAACGAGTCTACACCATACCGCTATTGTTCTCGTTAAGGGATACTTCCCATTTTTCTAGTCTCGCCCCTAGCATTTGTCGTTAGGTTTGAGCCCATAAGTGGTTTCACAGTCCTTGAAATTGCAGACGGTTTTGGTTATTTCTCAATCTCACCGCATCCGTCTCTCCGAATGTCCGAATTATTCGTTTATTGCGTGATCTAGACGATAAACGGAAGGCCACTCCCCTGGCCATTTCATTCGAGACGGTCTCGACCTCGACTGCGGAGAAGTCACACTGTCTAAGACTAATTTAATTTAAAGCCACGTTGTCTCCGTCAGGATGGCCGAGTGGTCTAAGGCGCCAGACTCAAGTTCTGGTCCTCGTGAGAGGGCGTGGGTTCAAATCCCACTTCTGACATTCTCATCAGTTGTTGTCACTTTTACCAAATTACAATTTACACTGCCGATTCTTCGATTCCTTCTATTTGTTTCCCTTTCATTGTAGATATTTCCCACTGCCTTTAAAAGATTGGGCTAGGGTTTGGACCGTCAAGCAGCTTTCTGCTCGGGAGGGCCACCACATCGATAATTTTCCGGAACGACATATATTATTATTATTCGGGCTCTCCAGATTCCCTCTTTTGAGGTCAGTGGATTGTCAAACGCCTACCGCGGTAGTACAAAGACGAACCCAGAATCAGAAGAAGCCATTTGGAGAGTAGCAGAAGTAGAACACCATGGTGTTCTTTTTCTTCAACAGTAATATTTGTGGTGCATGTGCCAAGAGAAAAAAATCATCGTTGACTTGGATAAAATCTCTATGTCCCTGATTTTTGTAATTAAAATACTTTATTTAATTCTAGTGCGTTAGTAGATGCGCCTGAACCAATTTTTAAGAATCCAACGCCGCAAGTCTAAACTACAAGTCGATCTGACGCCCGTTGAGAAACCAAAATAATCGTTGAATAAGTTGGTTAACAAAATTTAAATAAACTACAACGGCCTAAAGAAAAATTCGAAGAAAATATCACATTAGATTTTGATCTCTCATTTCCCACCCAACTTCCCTAGGCGGCGGCTCTTTGCTTCTTTGGCATCCGGTAGCCACCAATCACACAGGCATGGTCTCGCTCAAATGGCTCGAGAGTCACCTGTTCCGCAGGCTTGAATTGCTCCTGTGTCATCTTTTTAACTTCACTTTCGAATACGGCCTCGGCTGGAATGGTGGAGTCAATGCAATTTGCCTAATGATAAGGCAAACCCAGTTTCGTTTGAGTTATAAGGCCCATGATAATACGCACCAATTACTGCTCGCAAGTCTAAGAAACAAACCTTAATGGAAATGACAAAATGGCCACCAGCTTTAAGAAAGTAAGAAGCATTCAGTGCTAAAATTCTTGCCTGCCAATGTGAATTCACAGTGCATGCGATATTGAGACAAGAAAAGTCAGATGAGAAGTGAGAAAACAACAATTTCCAGTTCCGTTCAATTACGATGACGATAGAAGATTCATGGCAACCAATTACTTGCATGATTACGTGACACCAATAATAAATACTCAGTAGTCATTTCTTATTAAAAACATTCCCAACATTTACAACTATATAACTAACAATTAAAAAGAAGATTCGTGGTTATTTAGGAATAAAGCACTATGCTAACATAAGACTTGTATGTGACAAAGAAAAACCAAGTAGACATGCGTAGATTTTCTTTTTCAACAAAGTTTGAAAACTTGTAGAAGCAAATTGACACTGTAAGTTGAATTGAGCTTGAAGCTTTTAGATATACTAATCATAACTATGTTTGGCAGACTTGCACTGTCTACATCCCCTATTAAAGATCCATGTTCAAATAGATGATCATTACAAAGGAATGGAACATGAGCAACTTTTATGGGGAAATTCCTTTAGGAAACAACCAAGATAGAACAGTTGAAAATGCTATGTGTAAATGTCAGAAACTCGGGTTTGCATCACCCATGCTGTCCTGAAGGGGAATCCGAGTAATTCATCACACACTGGATGCGCAAAAGAGCATCAAATCTCAGAAAACATAAACAAGGCAAGCTTGAAATTTTTAAAACAAGTATTGCATCAAAAACTCGACTTTGCATTATCCATAAGGTCCTGAAGGAGAATCCGAGTAAAACTCCTCACATGCATGCATAAAAGAGCTTAATCGTTTTCAAATCTGAATATGAATTAAAGGAAGAATTGAGGTTAAAAGTTTCAGTAATATGCAAACTAAAAGTGATAGATATGTATGCAAATTGCAGAAAAAAACAATAAAGGAAGGAACACAGAAAGAACATTTAAAGCATAAAAGGATCATTACATAAAGAGAAGATTTCAATATGAAGGGTAGAAGGGGAAGATGGTAAATAGTGTAAAAGCAATTGAAACAGGTCGACAAGGGAAGAGACTCACGGCCATCCCAGATGATTAATAATTCTGTCTATTCAACCATTGGTCTATATAAATTTTCAATGAGGGATGCACAGAAGAAGAAGAATGCAAGGAGCAAAACCTGGTCAGGCTGAGCAACATCAGAAAAAATCACATCAACCATGCCGACAAGCATGCGGTACTTGGCTGGATGTCTAGCATCTTCAATGATGGGTATAACATTAGTGCGCTTCTTTGCCATGTTAACCAAATCCCTGCCACTTCTATGAGAAAATTCCACCGCATAGACCACTCCCATCTTCCAAGCAAAGAAAATTTATAAGGAAGCAATAATCTGACAAGGTTAGAGAGAACAGGTGGCCACAATATGACCAAGGCCAACTTACAGGGCCAACAATGTCAGACACATGAGAGACTGTAGTGCCAGAAGCAGCCCCAAGGTAGAGAACTTTGGCACCAGGTTTCTAGATTAAACAGGTAGAGAGTCAAAAAAGACATTATCAATATACAGGATATAACCCCATATATTGCCCAGCCAACTTATCAAGTAACATCAGAGAACAGACAAATAAACCCACAAATGAGACTTACAATCCATATGTTATCAACACCACCAAGAATGGCTGCCGCCAATTTTGACCGGAAGGGGTTCCAAACCCTGTATTCAACTTTAGTTCCATCTTCGTTCTACAAAACAGAAAGCTTAATAAATAGGATTGAAAACATTAACTTAGTCACTAGTAAGGAAGGTTACAATAAGTACAATGAAGAAAATGAACAATTTCCGTGAAGAAAGATGTTCCCATGAAAAGAATATAAATGGCCTGGAAACAAGACAAAAGCACAAAATAACAAATGACCTGGACAGAGATCCTCTTCTCATTGTAGACAGCCTCCCCAGGAACTAGGTTCTTTGTAACAAGGGCATCTTCTTTACCCTTAGCAACGAAGACTCCTTCATGTCTATGAGGCTCTATCACAACTTTGCTCCCACCCTTCATTCCACCTCCGCCACGACCACCACGACCTCTTCCTCCACCACGGCCACTGCGACCACCACGTCCACTTTTCATGGCACTGCCCATGTCACCACCACCTCTTGCACCTCCACCCCTGCCTCTACCTCTACCTCTTCCTCCATCACCCCTGCCACTCCTAAATCCACCACCAGCACCTCGGCCTGCATAAAAACCGTTCAAAATTGAGTTTAATGTCCCAAAAATTGCTTTCATGTGGTTTAAAGTGAAGCAGCCATTGCAATCTTAATTTTTATTTTTATTTTCCCTTTAGAATGACCTAAGCATTTACACATCCAAATATCACACAGTCCTTTTTACCGACCAGAATTACCAAGAGCAACAATGGACCTGACAACAGCTTCTTGAAACTGACACTAACAGTTTGTTCGCAGGTAAACACAGTTGATAAACTAAAATGCTTAGCACCGCAATTACTTTGATAAAACTAAAATGCAGAGAAACAAAATCGTTCACTCAAACACGGAAGTCTGCATATAACAGAGAAATCAAGCAAACAGCAGCCAGGAAATTCACGTACAAAAATCAACCCGTCCGAAAAAATCATCCAATGAATAAGGACCGTAAAACGTCATGCATAGTACATCCAGCGAGGAAGTCAAATCTAACTTTTTAATCTGGCTCTCCTGACAGCACACAAAGGACTCGTTAGTTTGTATAGACATCTATTACAAGCTAAGGAAGATAAAATCTCAACTCAATAAACCCTATTTATGTCGCTTAGCCTTACACCATAAATAATAACCCAAATACTCCTTCATTTTAGTTTGTAAAGCTGGAGAAACAGAAACATAAGAGGACTAAAAGTTCTGCCGTGGGTTATACCATATGCGACATTTTACCAGGAGCCAAACATAAAATAGAAAAGAGTATATGTATGCATGCGTTACCCCTAGGAGGTCTCATCTCGACAGAACTGAAGGAACTTGGGAAGTACGAGAGTTAGGCGTCTGAACGCGGGGAGAGGGACCAACATATGCCAACAGAGGGACCGGGCAGAGATTTTATACTCGGTATATATTTTAGGGTTTTAGGTTTTCGTAACACGGCCGGTCTCTTTTAGGTCGTGACGATAACCGGACCAAGCTGTCATTTTATAAGGCCCATTCACGCAATTGAATTTGTTTCGGCCCGTTAAATTGGGCTAATTTCTGAAAATCTGCTGGACTATCATACGAACGTGGGCCGCTCCATCAAGTATCGATACAATACCGTGCATTATGGATCCGCCCCGAATTGATGTTAGTGACCCGCCAGTTCGGCTAGGCCTTTTATGCCTTGGCGGAGCCACCAACCACTTCCGTCGTTATGAGCTGTTCGGACGTTGCTTTCAGGAGTTCTTTTTGGCGATGCTAAAAAGTATATGTAATGAGCATCGCAAAACCATTCAAAAATAATTATTAGGTGACGTAGCCTACATAGAAGATACAAAAATAATTAAACCGCGTCACATCTATTAAAAAAACTTTAGCAAAACCCTTGCTTGTATTTTGGGACTCCCTAGGATAGAACGCTCCTTGCAATTTCTCAGGGGGACCAATAGTATGGGGAAATTGACCTCAAAGTCTGTTTATGTACTGTCTCATCACATTCATCCCGTTTGTTGTTTCCGTCGCTCCTATTGTTGTTTCCATCGCTTGTAGCTTTGAGTTGTCCATTGAACATGGTTGTCTCGTTCCGAATAAATATTGATAGACCTGTAATTGAAATCACAAAACTTGATTAATGGGCATTTATCAGTAAGATGATGGAAGAGACAAAGACAAGCACAACAGGTTCTCAAGTTTCGAGTTTCGACTCCATGCTTGCGTTCCCCGCAATCCCTAGTTCAACGTCGAATGGCTCGGCGGGAAGACGCTCACGCACTCCGGATAAGGCAAACAAGTAAAACGAGTCAACTTGCTTCGTCTCCATTTTCTTCAAAATTAACTTAACCTCCCTGCGCCAACCTGTCAACAACAGGGTTTTAAAAAAAAAATTTAAAAAAAAAAACGCTTTTGAAATCGTTATACTAATCCCTTTAACTGGCGTACCAAGTAAGCATTTCACGTTGACTAGACATTTGTCGGTAACGTTGAAGTAACCACAAGTAGTTTTCTACTTCGTCATGGCAGTGACGCCACCCGGTACCAAAATACCTCATTTTCATGTAGAGTGGATCAATTTTCGTGGCGTGGGCGCTAGATAAACCGCCCATGAGGACCGGCGACTACTACACAATTTAAAGGTGAATCCGTACATAATTATGCAAGAACCACCCACTAGCCAGAGAGTCGAGCAGATACTTACATCTCGAAAAGACCAAAAGGCCCATCCTCTGAACTGACGCGTGTAGGAATATTCTTGTACGGGATATGCACGCCATGTTTATTCTCTACAGAGCGGCATATTCTGGGATAAGCTCAGTTTTTTTTTTTTCCTTTTTTATCTTTCTTGATCTTTGAGCTCGATTGGGGAACGGGAACTTGATTGTGAGGCAACCTAGCATTGCTTCACTCCCAATAAGCCTATTCCTATTTCCTATTGGCTGTCATTTGCTGCTTTGAAAATACCACCTGCCAGTGGACATGGACATTTTTTTCGTTTCTTCATATTCTCCTACTACTCAGTCTGTAAGCAAGCTCCTGTCCAGTGTAATACATGACCAGGTTAAGCCTGGTCTAGACCATTGAACCATTTTCAGCCTTTTATTAGGCTATAAAAGCCTACGTAGGTATAAGACTAGAAGTAAGAGCAATTGAAAGAACGCGCTAATGATCGCCCGCGGAAATTCTCCATTTTATCCCCCGCGGAAATGGCTTCTCGCGAGGTACAGGTCACCGTCTCGTCTGCCAAAGACCTGAAGAACGTGAACTGGCGCTACGGCCCCGTGCAGACGTGCGCCGTCCTGTGGGTGCACCCAAAGAGAATGTGCTCCACCAAGGTCGACAAGGAGGGTGACACGTGTCGTGTTTGGGACGAGACTCTGGTTATCCCCTTGCCGCCCGGCCCCGTCGAGGATCAGACCCTCTACACCGATATCGTCCACGCTGGCTCGGAGGAAGAGACCAAACCTCCCATCTGATCGGCCAAGCTCAAGCTTTGCGATGTCAACGAGGAAGTCGGCCACCGTGAACGCGCCGTCCGCACTCTCAAGCTCAAGCGCCCCTCTGGCAGGCCCCAGGGGAAAGTCGAAGTTGAGGTTGCAAGCAGAGAGCCGCGCCACCGTGCGCCAGATCCCTACTACGCGCCGCCTTACGGTGTCCAAAGAACTGCTTCAAGAGAGTACGAGGCTGCGCCGCAGTATTATGGAAATCCACACTCACCTCCGCCTGGCGGGTATCCGTACAGTGCGCCGCCACAGCCGTCTTACGGTCAGCCAAGTTACGACCAGTACCAGCAGCCAGTTCACGTACAGGAGGAAAAAAAGAAGAGCTAGATTGGCGGAATGGGGACTGGATTGGCTGTGGGTGCGGTGGCCGGGGCTTTAGGTGGACTCGCATTGGCGGAGGGCTTTGATGGGTTGGAGGACAAGATTGCTGATGACGCGGGAGAGAAAGTGGAGGAAGATCTAGGAGACGATGGCGATGACTTCTAGATCCTAAGGGGAAGACTTCCGTGGGGCCTACATATCCTTTTTATTTTTCCAATTAAGCTTCCAAGGGTAAACGTTGGGGGGCTAGCAAATCTTTTTTCTCTCTTTTATTGTTTTGGAAGAAAATGAGTCTATTAAAGGGATTGGGCGCCCGTGGGAGAGGTTTCCCACGGGAGCCTTGTTCCACAGGGTGGCCGCATTAATTAAGCATGGCCGTGTCCGAATCGTCTTGCTAAATATTTGTGTTAATAGAATTTTATCACATAAATATATAAATTAAATGTTATTAATTTTAATTATTTTATTATTAAATTTAAAAT